>NMRB01001304.1:159046-198470 GCA_002633025.1 Notospermus geniculatus
TCAGGGCTCAAAATTCACTGCGGCCATCGCGGCAATTGCCGCAGAATACGGCGATTTTGCCGCCGTTTACTCCTATTGCCTGCGGCCATGGATTGCCGCCGTAAGTTCTCACTGCCTTGTCATGCATCCCAACCTTTGGTGCATACTTAATGCCCAACGAGCTATGGAACTAGTCTGCGGTACTTGTGTAGGTTTCCGTTCACGAAATTAGCCTTCTCACAGACTGGTTCTCTATTGTAGCATGTGTCTCCACTTCAAGCAGTGCATTACGACAGGGGACCAGTCAAAGATGGCCGCAGGCAGAGTGTTGAAATCTGGGAAATGGCCGCAGAGGGCCTGGAAATGGCCACAGAAGAGCCCAATCTCCTGTGGCCATTTTCTGAAAAATGAGGACTTTAGGGAATTTTGAGCCCTGCCAATACATTTATTTGACCTAGAAGTCTGGGGATGACCACCAATAACTTGAGGACTGCAGAAGTAAAACAAAAGTGACGAGGAAAAACAACCCACCCATGGAAGACTCACCAACTTCTCCCTCACCAGGGGCCCTCTTGTTTGCGTGCGTTTTTATATGTTTTGACAGATGGTCGCTCCTCATGAACCGTTTGCTGCAGTGTGGGCATTGGAACTTCTTCTCACCGGTATGAGTTCGTCGATGGCGCTGGAGTTCGTCTGACCGTGTGAACCGTTTGCCGCAGAACAACCAGTTACAGACGAATGGACGTTCTCCGGTGTGCCACCTGGAGGATGAACGGTGCATAACCATGAGTTTAGTGGCAAAAAATCCTCAAAAGGAGACTCTTAGAATTAATTAGCCTTTCTTTTTTGAAACGTTGGATTGAGAACCAATTCTGATGTTGTCTCTATACCTAATAACGCCAAACTTTGATAGTCAGATCTCAATCCAATATTTTTAGACCAGATAATGCCATATTTCAAATACCGCTTGGCTGGCGCTGTGTTTTGAGTCCAAAACCAGAATATGTGACCAAGTCTGGCAAAACCCGGCCAAAGTCGCTAACACCACAGGGTAAATAGGTTATGTAGGGAGTGTCATCACCTTGGCAGCAACTTTTGGCTGCCAGGTTTTAACAGACCCGGTCACAAATAGTCCTTGGTAACCTGATTGGCACAGCCGAGGCAAGGAGACTAGGCCCTACCTGTCTTACATTACAATACAAACATGACAAAAGATAAGTGGTGCCAAAAAATCATAACTGAGCCACTCTCATTTATGAATGTTTGGTGGGACTCACCGTAAATGAGCTCTCAAATGTGATGTTTTTCCGTAAACTTTATTGCACCCAGGTATATGGCAGATGTGTTGTTTCTTCTTATTGTCTTTATTTCTAGAAAAAAAAACAAAAGTTGAATAACCCGCATTCTATTCACCTGGGAATGGCACAGTATATAAAGTACATTGTAGTCATTATTGACCTAATATTGATGAAGTTCTGTCATAATCATCAAAAGACATGAAATGATTTCAGCGTGAAAACCCCTCAAATGACATTCACTATTCATGGACTTGCAAAACATGGCATGTGCACATCTATAACCTCCCTCATTAGAGATTACAAGTCTGAATTCAAATGTTGAAATGTTTGCTGACTTTAGGGATTATATTCAGGTGACTCATACCTCCAAAACTGTATAGCACATGTAGTGATATTGGCCCAGTATTGGGTGAGTCGATGTCTCAATAGAGCTGACGTCAGCACAACAGAGTATTGACTAATCGAGGTCAACTTGATATGGTCCGATAATTTAAAAATGATTGTATAAAATCATTTTTACGACCAATTTCAAAATGATTTCTATAAGAATTAAGATAACTTTATTCTCTTTTAGAATTACTTCAATTGGTGACTATACGTTGATGCATGTGTTTCTTTTTGGTAATAACGTTTGGGGGGTTTGCTCCTTTCAACACCACAGAAGACATACGCAATATCCAAGACAAGTATGGACTTTTTCCAATACTCTCCATGCCTTAAACTAATGAGTAAGGAAAATAACGAGCCTGGGGAAAGACGGGCTCCACAGCCAAGTCTGTGAGGTATTTTTCATGGGGTACAGGCTGCCCGAGGGTGACCCGCCTACTTTTGCAGGATGCCCTTCGTGCGCGGCCTGCCCGATACCCCCAAAATTCAATCAAGAACAGAATAAGTCCACAGTACAACCCAGGATGCATGTTTTCTTGGGCATCATATTTTTTGCACATGTCCATGGCTCCCGATTTCCCAACAAACATCTCATGATTATGAAAATGTCTCTTGCAATGCAGTAATTCATGGTCTATAATACTCAACCAATTCTCAAACAATTTCCACTAAATGCCATCACATTTTGGGCACATGTCCATGGCTCTCAGATTTTGCCCCAACCATCTTGAATTTCTTGGGAACTCAAATGCGTGTATTATCGGGAACTGTTACAGGTGCGGATCCAAGGGGGCACATGCCCCCCCTTTGGACTGTTACAGGTGCGGATCCAAGGGGGCGCATGCCCCCCCCTTTCGGCCAACAAATCTGTAAAATCGACTGTGAAATTCTGAAATTTGGAGCAAATCATTGAAATTTAAATGCACCGCAGATTTCAATGTTTCTATTCTAGCACAGTGCACCCCCTCTTTCCTGAAATCGTGGATCCGTCCCTGTGTTAGGCCAATTTATGTGATCTTGCGACCAATCGCAGGTTTTGGTTTGCCCACCAGATAATGCACACACCCGAAATCTCCGTAGAAACCAACGGCAGGGCAGACTTTCGAAATGACGAATATAGGTAAATGACCCTCCCAGAGCATTCTATAATCATGACCAACACCTACATGTACCTTCCATCAGTGTCCCGACAATTCGGGCATGTACAAGCAACCCGTCTCAGCCGTCTTCCAGTAGACGTCCCACTCGTATCTTGCAAACCCGCGTCAATCTTCTGCACTGGGCTGATTTGGCCAATTTGCTGGTTTTGAGTCGGCGTCGTTGCAACAACCTGCCACTTGCCGCCATCGGCCAGTTCTTGTTGTCCTAAAAAGAGACAAAGAAAGATTTTATTTTTAGTCGGCAAGACAAGGATGCCACAGGAACGGAGCTTGGCAATTTTCTCCTGTAGCCAAAATTGCCAAGAAAAATATCATACATGTGTACATATAATTTGGCTAAATTTTCCCCTTCCCTTTACAAATTTCCTTTGAATATCCTTGATTGTAATTCCTCAATTGGATGGGGTCTCTTTTACTTGCCCTTGCAAAGACACAAGGTACAAGGCACCACCGCTTACATGTACTGTGTCCCATGCGACGGACCGAAGAGCCGGGAATGAAATCCCATACAGCCATATGGCCCGGGCTGGATTCGAACCCGGGACTAAGCTATCAGGCTAACTGAATAAGATATATGATGGATTTCCTGCAATATTCATCACAAGAAACGTGGACTGCTAAACTGAATTGTCAAATCAATTCCAAGCCGTCCATTTGGTACGTGCAATACAATAGAGCACCAATCAAGGAGGAGACAGCATGTCGTCAAACTGTCCTCCCAAAGGAGGAACCTGGACTATAATGACTAACTATACATTGTCCTCTTCCACCCACAAACTAATTAAATTTGCACCACCTAACCAACCCACACATGTACGTCATGACGTACCCCCACTCGAAGACAAAACAGGAAGTTGTCGGACTCAATAAAAATAGAGGAAGCATCCACCATCACGCCACGTACAATGTACAGTATGTGTTAGGGGTGGAGACCATACATGCAGGCCGGGCTTGGTGAAATAATCAATACAAGCCGAGGCCAACACAACAAGGCAGGGCTTTCATTAATTTCTGATGTCAGGGTGTCATTGACTTCCACCGTTTTTTCCCAATGCGTCAATGACTCCCATCCCTGGAGGCCAATGCATCACCTGACTCCCTCATTTTGTGGTCAATGCGTATTGCCTTATTCACCATTATATACTAGTATAGTCTGATCTTTTTTCCTTTTTTGACATGACGACTTGTCTGTGTTTGTGTCGAAAACTTCAAATAAAACACTGGTTTTCTCTTGCTTGTTGGTACCTTACATCTCTTCTCGCGAGGGACAGGTCGGAAAACAATGTTCACGGATTTAAATAGAGTAAGCTGCCACGCCATACAGAACAGACAGAAAGCCACGTGCTATGATAAAAGTCACGAAAATGAATGGTGACGTCAGCGGTGTTGCCGCCTGGTGCTAAATCATTGTGTGATCAGTGTATTGTGTGGAGAGATGAACGCGATCGTCAACAGAAAGTCAGGCGGCTGTGCGCTGTCATTTGGCTATAATACGAAGACGGAAACATCTTCCCGCCGCCGGGGTTGGGCGATTCAGGAGTACGGCCAGGGGCGGGATGCTGATGCGTATTTCGACGATCATATAATAATTTTAGAGCGTATTTGACTTCCTTGAAGTGCAAGGCAATGCGTATTTGACGAACACTGCTATTCTTTTCGTGCGTAAATTGAGATTTCAGTGCGTAAAATACGTCCATACGCACGCTATTGAAAGCCCTGACAAGGCCGTTACAGGCAATTTTTGAGCCATGAACTTCATCTTTGATGGCGTCGTCGGGATACTGATGGCACCAATGCAATGATTTATGTTTGACGTCGCCAGCAGAGATTGGTCCTTTCAGGGGCGAAGCTAGCTTTTATGGCCTAGGGGAGCAAAATTAATTGAGTCTGGAGGGCTATGTTGGAGTGGTGTCTGGGGATCCTCCCCTAGAAAAAATTTGAAAAAATGTACATGACACCCTCTCAGTCTCAGATGCATTTTCCCCACATATGACACCACAATAACATGGCTTCAATTCAAGAGGGAAAATGACCCTTGAGAAAAAAATTTGCTTTGTCCCCTTTCACTCTGGGGAGGGGGCATAGCCCAGACCCAGTGGAACATGTAATCGCATTAACTGGTATGGTAGACATACACTCTTAGGCGAAAAGGTTCTTTGGTGCCACACCAGGAGAACCCTCTTATTTTTAAAGAACCCTCGGGTTGTTTACTGTTTAAGAACCCCTAGAGATTCCAGATAGAACCTTTCGCTCAGAAAAGGGTTCTAGGCCTAAGTGGAACCTTTATGGGTTCTTTGGTGACAGAAAGGTTCTACATGTATTATGCAGTGTTTAGTCTAGCATTATCTAGTTCATAAACTTGCCAACGAGATTTCATAGATGGCGCTCGGCTCATTGCGCGCGCTTCGGTCCGTCAAGAAAGTTAGGGCTAGGTCCAGGAAAAACTGTACAGTGGGACCATGGGACAAGCTGGTAGTGCGTAATAAAAACACCGTGCAACATGTAAATGTGGACTGTGAAGTTATAATTTGGGGTAGGTGTTGAAGAATAGGCTCTTTTTGTTCGGAATACAGTAGCCAAAAACTTGTTAGGCCCATTTTGTTTTTTGCCAGATATTTACCATTTCTGGCAGGGGTGTAACGATACAGCCTCTTAGGGAGTAAATAGGCAGCCATTTTGCGTGTATTTGACATAGTCTGAGAAAATTGCAGATAAAAAAGATTAGAATCATTGGAATTGAATGAAAGCCGAGTATTGTATTTACAAGAAGTGCCATTCCCTACCACGAAAAAATAAATAACTTTCTATGCGTGGTTTTATATTTTTTGGACAAAACGTATGTACAGTCAATGTACATGACATGTACAGAAACTTTAATTGTGGACCTAGCCCGTTAGTACTGCGTTGCGTTTTCGGGCACGGAAATGGCGTCTTGCAGTGTTCTAGAATCAAAAATTTTCTACGCGAGGGGGGGCACCCCCCCTCGTACACCCCCCCGCTCGGCGCTACGCGCCTCGGCTGCCGCGCTTCGCGCGTCAGGCGACCGTCACGTTTCAACTAAATCCCAGGGAAAACACTGTTATGGAACCCTTTCCGGTTCTTTACAGAGTGTACCCAAAAAAAGCCTTATTTTACACAATTTACTGTATGATATAATGCTCTGGCTGCCCGTAAAACAAAACCACCGCACAAGGCTAAACCGTCTCTAGCCCTGACATCCGCTACCATGCACCATCTAAATAAAGGATGTGCAGTGTTCCTTCCACCACTCTGCCAACCTTCTGATGGAAATTTCAAGGCGGTATACAACACCGGGAGGAAGATCCAGTAACGATGGGCGAGGAGAAATAATCAATAGACGCAGACGCCATATTCTGTCGTGTCTGTAGCCGTAATTGCCTTGGAAACATCGGTGAAGATCTAAATGTCTTACAATATGGAGACAAAGAGGCCAACAGAACTATAAAGGAGGGTGGGCTTTGCCGCAATACACACAACTACAAGATCTTGAGTTGGTCATTGAACCATCAAAATACATTTCATCCCGACATTTGTACGTTCCAGGCCAGGGTGCTACCAGCCAACAAGAAATAAGCTTGCCTTTATGTTTCATGTGGGGTAGGGTTGTCACTTCGAGTTGGCCGAATCATTTCATTTATTTGACATTGTACATGTACACAGCTCCACGAGGTGTTAGAGTTAAGCTATGTGTACGGTACAACAGCAGCAAAAGAGATGGGTGAGACTGGATGAGAGTGTCTGCTTTGACAAGACAACTGAGATGTAGCCATTTAACTCCTCCCTGCTAAAGTGCAGGACTGGGGAGCACAAGCTGCAATCTTCTTCCATTCTAAAAACTACAGACACCACCAACAAATAACTGAAACTGTCAAAGCTCTGTTATGGGAACCATAGGGACATCATCTTTTTTTCAAAACCTTTTTTTTCATACCAAAACATGAAATAGAAACGGGTTTCTAAGGTGAAAGACATCGCTTCCTACCAGATTCGAACAAGTTTTATACCGACACAAGTTGTATTAGGCCATGTAAAAAAAAAAAGTTGGTTAGCATCCTTCCACTCTCAATTTTCTGAGGAGGGCGGGAGGTTTTTATTTTATTTTTTATTGAGTTTGAGATGCATGTTACCATGGTAATCATGGCGACCTGAGGGAAATTTCAAATGTAATATGTGTGATTGATAATGAATTGAAACAAAAACTACTTTCTATCCTTTAATAACTGCGTTGTTTTATTTAAGCATCCCAGCCTACAATTTTATCACTCTTTTGGCAGTTTTTAAAAGTTTTTTTGGAAAATAAAAAATAAAAATTTTTTTGAGGAGGGGGGTGATTTCCATGGCGGGAGGGGATGCTAACCAATTATTTTTTTTTACATGGCCTTATCAGTTCTTGAAAGGACTGGTTCTTCATGGGATTTATTACATGTAGAACTTGACCCTCCCGAGCAAGTTCGTCATCTGTGACCAATTCATTAACGACCGGCCAGGAAAACAAAACCACCCTATGATCCAAGCTCCGCCCTATCCATACACTGGGATACATGCACGCTCTCAAGCAACTCAACCAGATACAATATAATTACATGCTAGCGAGCTCAGTATTCAATTAATCCACAATATCGTGTGGGTTTCCATGACAACGCTATCAACTGGAAGCTGAGGATCTAAATTGCCTTTAGTGAAGANAGTCCCCCACTTCCAAAATACTGCAGACTGGCGAGTTAGTGTCGAGTGCCTGAGGAGGGGGGTCCGGGATTAACTTGATAGCTGCATTAGAGGGTAGTTTACCGGTTCCACATCCTCTCACTGCTTCCAACCATGCTGACAGGGTTGATGGAAGAGACGGCCAAGCACCATACGGATGAAAGTCTTACCTTGTTCACACTGGCAGCACGGTGCGAAATTTTTCGCGCCTGATCGCTCCCATTGTAAGCCTATAGCTGTCCACACTTGCGGTAGGACGTGATGCAGTAAGAAGCGGTAGGACATGTAGGACGCGACGAGCGATTTCCACCGCCCCCCCCGATCGCTCCTGCAGTATTTTTCCGCGTAGAATCGCATGCTGCGTGAGGACCGGAAGGTAAATCCCGCGGACATCATGTGCATTCTATACAATTTGAATGATGTCATTTTCGCTAATCATGACCACGCAACCGCTTCGTGATGTCAAATCTGACACAGCTCGGCGATTTTTCAACGCGTCGACGCCAGTGTGAACAAGGCAAGCAGCTGTGTGAATCACATCAATGGGTCGCCACAGACTAGGCCTAGTCATTTTCTCCTCTTATTCACGTTTATTGGGAAAAGGAGAGCCATGGACATGTGCCCAAAATATGATGTCATTTTAGTGAAATGTTTGAAAATTGGTTGAGTACCGGTTTCACAAAAAGTTTGCAGGACCGGCCCAACTGATGTGAGACTCTAATCAGCAAGTCTTGCATGTCTTGCGATCACATGCAGGCCTAGTTTGGCCTACATCTGGATTCCAACAGCACAAGGGACGGCCTTAGAAGTTTAACTACACTACATGATTTGTTACAGAAAGAAAGTATAACTTGCAATGCAAGAGAGCCTGCAAGTCCAAGGAAAATACACCTCATGAACTGACACAATATAAACATGAGAATTTATTCCTAGCCCAAGGAAAATAACTGCCGGAAGAAAATTAACCTGAGTTGAATCACTGATTCACATATTAAATCAAGAGAGAGACTTGAGGATTGCTAGAACTACATGTAGAAGTAGAAGACTGAAACTACCACTGTACCATGTGATCTAAATGGACTGCATTCTGTGACTCAGACGTAATGTATACAATGTAGCAGTGATGCAACGGCGTTGGGTCATCATGAAATGGCTTTGTATTAAAAATTCATGACACACTAGCTCGTTCTCATATTATTTTTGAAAGAACTTTTTATTTCCTATATTTATATCTGATGAATGTTGATGGATTGGAAGACCGGAAAACCTTTCTGTACCAGATCGGTTTGTCCCTGACCCTGAGCGCAGTTTTTGGTAGCTCAGCCAGTACTTTGTCAGACTGCCACATCCAGCCCAACAGGTGGTACCTAGCTTCCCTTCATCCACTCACATAGACTTCATGTACAGTACAGGTCACAACTGACATCCCGAAATTCGCGTTTAAAGTTACGCGTACATGTAAGTCACTCGTAACTTACGCAACAACTCATGAGCTATGTTACGCGTAACTTCCGAGGTGAGTTACGTGAATTTCGCTAGCTACACAGTGATTTACGAGGCGAGTTACGCGAAACCAAAGCCGTGAGTTACGCGCAAGCTACGCGTAACTTACGAGAAGCCATAGGGATGTCAATTGTGACCTGTACTGTACAAGTGTATGAAGACAAGCGCAAAAGCAGGAAAAATCCCTGCTACGGCAAGACAGACAACCAGGAATTATGACCCTGAAAATGCAAGTCATTGAGTGAAGACAACCAAAAATCTCTCTTGGCAGCCATTTGTAAAGCCAAGTTCATACTTCGACGCGCGACCATCGCCGGCGATCGACGCCCGACCTTGCGTTCAATGCCGACCCTGTCGTGCGATTTGGTCGGCGTCCGATCGCGAGACTGTAATTACTTGAGTCATTTCATAACGCGTCGCCATTGCTGAAGTACGCTGGAATATGAAACTCAACGAAGTCGGCGTCCAGATTTGATCATGCGTCGGACGCCGATGGTCGTGCGTCGAAGTATGAACTAGGCTTTAGGAACATCAAGCTGATACCACAGGCTGTTCAATACTCACCATTCACCCCAACTAACTGGGCAGTTCCAATCATCTGCATTGCACCATTCCCGTTCATCGCCTGGGCCCCTACGGCTTGCACGACTTGAATCTGCTGCGGACTCATCTGTTGGACCGTCCCACCGTTGACTCCCGTCATTTGTGTCCCTGACGCCAAAGCCCCAAGACTCGCAATGTTCGTTATTGGCCCACCAACAACTTGTGGTTGTGCCCCAACTGCTTGCACATTCTGAACCCCAGAAACATTTTGAAGTGTCTGAATATTTTGTAGATTAGGAATACTTTGAACTTGAAACGTTTGCACGTTTGACTGCGGACGAATGTTCCCAATATTCCCAATATTCAAAGTTTGTAATCCCCATGGTGATTGAATCAATTGACCTTGGGGTTGATTTTGGAGCTGTAAAGTTTGTCCATTTGCTTGTCCTTGGACAATTTGTGGATTTGCAACAATACTCTGCAATCCAGAAGAGTTCACCGTCGAACACGTAGGTGTCGTCACGGTGGAATTGTCCGTCTGTGCCGTGGAGAAAGTGAGAATATTTTGTGTCATACCACCACTTGAAGCAATACTCTGGGACATCGGGACAATCGTTGCAAGGTTACCGAACGGAATCGCAGATACACCTTGTCCGCCATTCATTATCGGCATTCCCATTATCTGAGGTTGTCCCGCTGGAGCGATGACTGCTGCCCCCGGCGGAAACCCAGTAGACGCCGCCTGCGCTCCAGGTTGTGCAAAGAGGACATTCGCATTCCCCTGTATCGGACTGGCTATAACATTCTGGACCATCCCCTGGACAATTTGTCCTGCGTCATTCGTCTCATCCGCAACACTTTCTGGAGTGTCAACATTCGGCTTCTGAGGGGTTGATGCCTGTGGAGGTGGAACCTGTGCGTTCGCCGTTCCTGTCTGTGCATCCACTCCCTGTGGTGGCGTCTGTGTTGTGACTGTAACTTGGCCAGAGGCAGCACTGGTTCCTGTGATGGTCTGAGTACCAGCATTTGTGATAGGGGCAAGCGAGGACTGTAGCACCGCACCTGCTGGGAGCATCCCTTGGATACCGAAATTTTGAAGCCCTTGAATGGTTGGCGCCGGCTGAAGGGCAGGTGCCTGTAGCGTCTGCACAGGAATCTGCACGGTTTGCATCACGGTTTGTCCATTGCCCAGATTGACCGGTACTTGAACCGGGATAGTCTGCTGCGTAAACTGTTGCACTGGTTGTGGTAACTGCACTGTTTGAACCGGATTGGTCAAGGTTGTCACCCCGCTGACTTGTGGCGCTGCCTGCCTTATCTGAACACCAGGTGTCGCTGTCTGGGCACCGGGTAAATTGCCCAAGTTGACAACTCCTGGTAAATTGGTCACCAATCCTCCTAAGCCCATGTTAGCGAGATTTAGTCCTTGAATCACCGTGCCAGCACCGGCATTCGCTGGTACTGTAGCAACTCCAGGTGTAGCTGAGGCAGTGGGGGCCCTTATTATTTGCCCTGTGGGTGTGATAAAAGTTGCTTGGGGGCTTTGTGGCACAACAGTCTGAGCCTGTGCTCCACTTTGCGGAGTCTGAATTAAATATTCCTGTCCATCAATAGTAACACTCTGGAACTGAGGCATGACACTGTATGTTATGTTACCCCCATTGAGGGGGTTGGCCACCACCTGAGACAGTCCCTGGGCTGTGGCTTGGAAGGGGGCCGTCCCACCTCCACCCTGTGCTTGTGCAATGGGTTTTCCTGACGCATCTACGACATTCCCTGCACCAATCTGTACCCAGTTTTGCGCAGCTAAATCCGTTGCATTGACGACTTGGTTTTGTCCCACTATCCTCAAAGACTGTTGTTGATTTGGCTGGGCGTTTTGGTCGTCTGCTGGAGCCCCGATTTTACTACAGGTAGCGGCCAGCAAAGCCAAAGGGGAAGGCTGTATATCCTAAAAGGCGGGGTCAACAAGAAAATGGGTGTGAATAAAGAGATGGCCAAAACATGTGACGAAAATCGGCGGTAAAAAGGGGGAAATCGAGGGATTTCTCACCTGTGAAGAGCTACTAGGCACTATATACTCCCGACGAACTGCCAGAGTCGTCATTTGGTCGAACTTCCGTGATCAAATTGTAAATTTCGGCGTTTTCCTGGGTGAAAAATTCGAGCTCCGATGTACACAGTATGCACAAACATGCATGCCGCAGCTGCATAGTACAGCCTTCTAACAAAGGCACTCTACGTGTAACCATACGCGGACTATTTTCACAAAATCGGTCGTCAATTTCTCAGACCAGTTGGCAATAAACATATAATCAGCATGATTTAATTAATACCCAATATATTTCACTTGTTTTGAGAAATTAATACTACCATAAATAAGCGTTTTGTAAGAATATTACAGCTGGGAAGTCGCGGATGGTTCGGAGCCGCATGATGTGATTCGGCCAGCGGCACTTTCTGATCCGAGTTTGATTGGCAGGCGGCTCACCACGCATTAAACATCAAAAGAAACCGCATAAGTTTCGCGGACCCCGCGGGTCAATTGTAGGCCATTAGAATTGTACAAAAACCACGCAAATTTGATCAATAAAATTCACAAGTGTCCTGTAAGGCATCATTATCTAAACATATGTGTAAAAATATTTGTAAAATTCGGTTTTAGAAGCTCAAAATAATTGGGGAATCCCTTGGCCTAAAATAGAATGTCACGTGACCACACTTGAAACTCCTGCAAATTGATTGATTATTTTGTCAACAATCAATTTAGGACTTCGCATGAAAAAGCCCCACATATTATGCAAATAACACTAACCACGTTGAGTGCAGTGTGCGGCTATACTTTGGAATGACCTCAGATAAATAATTCCATGTCCGTTATTTAACTTTCATTGGCCGATTTGTGTTATTGAGCGTGGTTATTGGATTTTGTGCAAAATGTGCACTCAGCTCGGCTGACTGTGATTCCATCATCCGCGGACTAGACGCCCCGATTAGCTGATAGTTTATTACCAATATCATTTACCGGTAGGCCTAACAATTTAAAACACTCATCAAGCCTAGTCATGTCTCGCATTAATGCGATCGCCGACGCCTTTTATGAAAATCACTGGACGTTTTCATGAAAAACAAATTTTTTTTTGCTCTACTTGTCCAAGTCAAGATTAGACGTGTCACCCGCCGGAAATTCCCCGGATGAAAGTGTCACCAAGGAAAACATGTGATCATTATGAATATCTAACTTGAATCATGTTTCAGAGTATATTTAAGTCAAGTTACTTTTTTATTCACTGACCACAAGTAAAATCCAAGGAAAACCACATGCTCACTTTGATAGGGCATTATACAATGGCTATTAGAACACTCTATATTCAATGGGTATTAGAGACCCTGTCCATTTGGATTATTTGGGTCTATTAAGAAACCACAGTTCATGTCACATTTCCCAGAACTAGTCGCATAACTCAAATTATACAATGTATGCGCAGCGAATTTGATGCCAAACAAACGCCTGATATTTTGTAGGCCTTAATTCTTCAAGAAAATGTCTAAATGTGACTCTCTAGCCCGTTCGATTTGACCGCTCTGCAACTACGCTGACACAGCATCGTCACCACGCGGATTCACTCCATAGCAACCTGCGGCCATTTAAATCACGCTATGATGAACCACTGCGTCTGGAGACGCGCACTTCGATTGCTTTTTCTCGTGAAAAATACACTGAGCCACCATAAAACATGCACATAAACTGATAGATTATATTCAATACTCACCGAAACAGCTACTGAATCCTAGCAAAACGTCGTTTGTTGCGTGTCAATGAAGATTTTGCAACACGAACGCTCCAAACTCGCACAGGAATTGATGGGTAATTTCTCACCATAGTCTCACCAATCCGATAATATCACGAGGGGAGGCGTCATTAATTTGAGAAATGCCACAACTAATTCGACTTAAAGCGGTTATTCTATTCTGGATGATATAATACTCCATTAGAATCAAACGTTTTTGCAAAAGCAGTTGATAGTGGGTCTAAATAAAACTGTTTTGTGAAGACCACGTGCGAATTTTTCATGAGATTCTAAACCCGTTGGGAACAAGGTAGGAAGTGCGCGAAGAATTCAACTTCCGAGAGTTTGTGGAAAAGTCATCAATTGATTTTTGCGTCGTCTTATTTGACATTTTCTCCGCTTTTCGCATAAATCTGGGGAATCATCAGCAAGTGTTCTCACGGATCGTGGATTTAACGTCGGAACTGTGAAGTTTTAGTGCGGTTTTGACTGGAAATCAACGCGTGAAAAAGGTAGGCCGATTCTTGTTTTTCATTGATCGTCGCGGCATCATCATCATGGCGATGCAAACGTATGATAAACGTGCACCATCGATGTCGTCTATTGTTTCTTTTTGGTTGTGTGTTTCATTCACAAAACAGGCTACTACAAGTTTAGAAGCCGTTTCTTGTTAATCTCCAATTAGGGGAAAGGGCCTAGCCATCGCTTTTCCCGCCAGTGGTTGTGCGCATGGTTTATTTGCGCAGACCTTTCGACGTCTGCTAGGAGACGCTCTGACGTGACGTGACGGAATGGGCACCTGCCCGGCGCCATTGACATTAGAGGTATACAATGTAGGTCATTACAGGTGTTGACACATTGTTTTTGAAATAGTGTCAGTTGGGTGTAGATTTCAGTACACAGTCAAATAATTCAAGTGTAGGACTGGAGAGGAAACAACTTTGTTTTCTTCCTGAACAATACAAAGTTTTTTTCCCAACTAAATCACTCATGAAATTGGACCCATCACAATGTCCCAGACAGGTAAACACTATGTCAAAATTTGTCTCCATTTGAGGGGCTCTTGTCACTTGTCAAAACAAAATCCATTTTGTACTGAAATTTGTTTGAATAGGACAAAATTTATTTCAGCCTAATTCCATGATGGGACAGAGTGCTGAGTAGAAACAAGCCCACAAAATCATAGGCCTACACTTTCAAAGGAGTGTTGTTTCAGATTAAGGGAAATTTAGAGCAAAATATTACCATAAATATTTCCATATTACCCCATGCATGGTACAGTTGATGTAGGAGGTAACAGGGAGTTCTGAAGGTACATGTAGATCTGCCCTGCAGTCATGTTAGGCATGACTGGGCATTCATCTGTTGCCTTTGATGAAATCCAAGAAATAATTTTTTTTAATGAAATTTTATGATTTGTATTGTTTGAAGTACCTGACTTCAAGTATGGCTGTCTGGTGGCCATCTTGAAAAATGTACTTTGCCCCATATCACATGAACTTCAGGTTCTTCTGGTACATTTACAGTAGACCTACATACAGGCACGGATACAAGGTGGCGGATCCGGGGCATGCCCCCTTTTGGCCAACAAATCTGTAAAATTGACCATGAAGTTACAGGAACTTGGCGCAAATTTCAATGTTCCTAAAACAGGGGCGCCCCTTCTTTTCCCAAATCCTGGATCCGCCCCTGGCCTATACCCAGGTGAGCACATGGTCCCTGGACCATCTCATTTACACTTTAAAAAGCCAGATTACACCAGGTACTGACTAACACTGGCATAAGAGATTATAAGATTTACAAGCAACAAATCCACATTTTCTTTAACAGTTTTCTATGTCATGTCGATTTCATCTTGCGCCATGTACCATTCCCTCATTAAACACTGCCTCCCATCCACATTTGGTTTAATTAACCAGTTGGAGACATTTTTTCCCCTTCAGTCGATGACCAAAGGCAATTTTCTTGTTGGTAATTTGTCCCTCTAGACCACTCTCCATGACAGAATTGACCTGTGTTGAATAGGTGTAGAGGAATTTGCACCATGTGGTTAGATGTTCAGTTAGGACTTCACATTCTTTAACTAGGTGGCTCACACTTGGCTGCATCATTAGCCAAGTCTTAGTCAAAGGTTCAACTCAGGTTCTCTACCAGTATGCCTCCGCAGTAACATCTACACGTGTGTATACATATGTGCAGTTTAGTTAACATGAAACAGAAAGTTATGTTTAGTCATTTCATGACTTTGTTAATGTTGATTCATCTTTTTAATGCCCCTCCCTTTTAGTGATTCATGAGAGTTTTGAATCTTTGGCAACTTTCTCCAAACATCAGAAATTTTTATCTTGTTGGTCAGTATTTCTATTTTCCAGCTTACCACATAGCAATTATGTTGCCTTGCTGACAACCCCTAAAAAAATGCAACAAATGCATCATCCTGATGTATTACCTCAAATATGCATCAGTCATGCTTCAAAGATAATAAGCAAGAATTCACGAATTTTCGACCCCAAGCGGGGTCTTTTTCAAGTGGAACTTTGCAATCTGAAACTCTAGAAAAGACTCAAAAGTCATGCTTCAAACATGCAGCATATTGTTGAGGCACTGATGATGCATACTTGCACAGACAGCACAGCAAAGCTCGGGTATACCTCATTCATGCATCAAACATGCGAGATCTGCCTCTATCAGCATATTAAAATGCATATGCATCAAATGTGTTGCAGAAACATGAACTCAGATGTCATGCTTGTCAGCATCTTTTCCTTTGCCTGCTGGGCCCCAGTCTAACTGAAAATGTCATTGCCTCTGGTGGTGTCAGAATGTGAATCTTTGCTAAGTGGTTAGTATTTTGCCATGCCTATAGTTCCCATTTGCAGACAAAGAAGGCAACCACTTTGTGTGTCTGGAATGAAAATGTAGGATGTTTGATGGGAAGCAAAGATAGAAATAAGTTTACTATGAACTACTAGAAAAAACAAGATGAAGTACATTTTGTAGATGATGCAGCGTAAAAATGGACAAGTCCATTAGATACTATTTAGGCATCCATTATTTGAGCACAACTTAAATTTCATTGCTTACAAACTTTGCTGGTTTTGGCTTTCTTAAGAAATAATTCTTAAAGAATTATCGGTCCATTAGCTGTTTCTGTTTTGGGGAGTCTAAATGATAGCTTAGTGGTTATCATGTCCGCTTGAGAAGGAGCAGCGCTGCAGGTCCCGAGTTCTGATTTACTTCTATGCTAAACTAAAATTGGAACTTGGGTGGGCGGTTTTGCTGACTCTTACAAAAACCTCTTCCACTCTTCTGTTTTAAAGAATTCCTTTGCCAACTTCTGAGATCTCTTTGATTTAGCCTGAGCCCTGAGGGCTGATCGATGCCATCCAGACACCGAATATTTCTAAAAAAATATCGCTGTGTTTAATTGCAATGTGACAAAAGGCATATGTTCCTTGACTCTCTGAAAATACATCATAATGAAAAAGTGCATCTGCTAAGAGACGATTGCTAACAAAAGTAAACATTATTATAAATGTATCTGTTGTCATTGAAAAACTGCCCTGGGAACAACTTACATTTGTTGAACAACAATAGTGTATTTTTCATGTTTGAATTGATTTCTGCTCAACTGCGAATATCAGCCATCACCCGAGGCTATATGAGATATAAAGATATTTCATTCTCCAGGTTAAAATGGGAAATAAACACTATATTTCATGTGGTAGACCCTTAGAACATAATTATATGCCATTGAGAATCTCACAAAAATTCTCTATCATATTTTGAAAATATGCAAAATATCTTTTTTTCTATATGTATAACCTTTATAATAATGATCATTCCTGACGTTCAGGCACTCCTTTCTAGGTGTGGTTCGCTGACATTGTTGATCCCTCGAAAGATTTGAAATAACTGTTTTTTTACTTCCATAAAATCACATCATATCACTCTTTGAATTGAGCAAAGTTGTAACTTCCTGAAGTAGCAGGGGTGGATATCCAGGATTTTCAGAAAGGGGGCACGCAGGGGTCTTGGGCTTCCCCCAGAAAATTTTCAAGAATTGGATGCCAAATATACATTTTCCAGGCTTTGGGGTCCATATTTATAAAACTACTTAAGTCTAAGTGTGACACTTATCTTTTGTGTTGAACAAAGGATAAGTCTCACACTTAGACTTAAAGTAGTTTTATGAATATGGGACCTGAGACACAAAATAGACATCGATCTGCTGCCATAAGGGGCGTGCACCAACTGTACCCCCTAAACCCGTGCCTGCGTAGACTTCGGCTTACGACTCCAACCCTGTCACATTGGCATTTACTGGAAACCTCCGAATGACACTTTCCAGAGAATACATGTAGCAGTCATCTGCACTTACTGCCAAAAGACTGTTTCTCAAAACATTTTCTAGTCCCCCTTTACCTGATTCAAGTGCATGTGTACTATCATCCAAAATCCACTACAATCTACTACAATCTGAGGGGTATTGCAAAGCTGCATTCAAATGATCCAATCTTTGATTCCCATCACATTTTTTGCCAAACGTAGCCAAATAATCATTTCTTTCAATTTGTCACATAAAGCCATCAATCTTCTGGGAACATGATTCAATATCAGAACAAATTGCTTCAATGCCTTTTCTGACGTGACCGAACCTGAAAGAACTGTAATTATCTGCAGTAAATGGCAACTGGTTGATCAAAAGGCGGGCTTAATTATTTTACATGTGAGCAGCGTCATGAAACCTTTCATGAGCAAGAGTTGATAAAGTGGAAGATAGCATAAATGCAGTGATTTCATCCTCTTTTTCTCACATTTATGATGCAGGGTTTCTGCCAGAAATATTTTTGAGGGTATGCATTTCCTCAAAATCAGCAAAAACTCCATGAAATTAAAGAAAATGGCCCTTTACAGTTCCTTTGAGGGTACTCAGTGCATACCCTGAGTACCCTCTGGCGAAAACACTGTGATGATGATGGAATCGGGCCTTTAGATTCTGATTCCCCCATGTTGATGATGTGCTATGTGAACGGTTCCCAAATTAGGCCCCCCCCCAAGGATTCATACCGTGGGGGATGAGGGATTTATCCCGGCATTAATTTGAGATGGGGGATATCCCCTCCATATGCAAAGGAATTGTTTGTAACTTGTAAAATAACTTCCAGCCATTAAAATTTGCCGAAATCCTCATCTTTACCATGGTTTGTCTTGAGCAGACCGGTGGCTGAGCAGCAACTGCCTTTACTGGTCATGCTCATCCTGGAGCAACCCCCCCCAAATCAGCAAAAAGGGGTAATGTTCCAAGTGTCAATGTTATTTCACCTGCACAAGGGTGCATGTGTCTTCATAATGAAATTGACAAAAGATACATGTAGAGGCACAGTATTAAATGATGTTCATTTGCACTTATTTATTGACATATTCTCTCTATGAATATGCACTGCTATAAAAATCAAGCTACATATGATATTGCACAGCATGGGGCATCTCTGACCACTTTCCCAGTCTGTACAATGGTCACAAAGTGTCAATATCAGGTCTTGGACAATTGATCCTACGGTATTGGCATCAGATGGAAAAATGATTCACCGGAGAAAAAACAGATTTGTTAGTGCTCCTCTTGACAGCTTTTGTCATAACTTTTTGCTGATCTAGGCTGCGATGGCATGATGCCTTTGGGAAGAAATGAGCAGAGAAACCCGAACTCGCCAATACTCAGAAGATTCTTGACATCACCACCATTGAAAAATTGTGATATTCTGCAGGGTTCCTTGTGAAAAATTAACATTTATTTCAATTGTCACAGACTGAATGCCAAGTTAGTGTTACACCAGAGACAATGGTCATTGTCTCATCATAAAGGATAAAAACCACCGAAGATGTGGCCGGCTAACATCCTCTGGGGCAAGGTACAGTTAGATGGAAGCTGCAATATGCATTGCAACTCTCAATTGATGACATTAAAGGAGTCGACTGCATCGAGCATTGACTTAAAGCTAACTGGCCATGGTAGCCATGTGGTTCTCACGTCCGCTCAGCAAGCGGTAGGTCCCCAGTTCGAATCCAGCCTGGGCGATATGGGATAAGTCATCCCTGGCTCCACACATCCATCGCAAGGGACAGAAAGCCATGGTGCCTTGTACCTTGTGCCTTGCAAGGGCAGGTAAAAGACCCCATCCATGTGAGGAACATGAGTAGATTGATGTAACGGACTAGCTCAGAGCATGGTCCGTTACATTGCGATGGCTTCCTCCGTAATTACCAGGGTCAATAGTGCTCTGGCTTTGGCCCTGATGAAAAAATCTGATCGAATGCCAACTTTAAAGGCTTAAAGTGAAAATATTAGTGCATATTTGCACAGCTGCTGTCGGCTGCCTTTGAATACCATTTAGAATGCTGTTGACTATAAATCTGGGCTGGCCTGAGGTTGTACGTGCGGTAATTGACACTAAGGTACGGAAATTTGTGTTGAAATTGTGAATTTTGCGGGCTGCAAACCTGTTCTTAGGGCCGGATGCACCAAGCGAAGATTATCTTGAGCTCAGGTTGAGCCACAACTTTTTCATTGTCACATCATGCCCTGGCAAACCTGAACAATGGAAAAGTTGTCGCTCAACCTGAGTTCAAGATAATCTTCGTATTGGTGCATATGGCCCTTAGTGTCATTTTTTTTACTTCGGGGACTAATTCCTTTTAAGGAAAAGCAAGCTTGTGGGACTTCATAAAGGTTTTGGGTCACTAAATGGCTCTTGTGCCTCTAGGACATGCTGGTGACAGTTGGTGACCAGAAAAAGGTCAGACAAAAGAAGTACAGTCATGAGACAAGTGAAGAACATGTTTTTACATATTTTCGTCTGTATAGATGTGGAAATATTCTGTTGAAAGGCCTATTTTATGTCTCGACTCAAAAAGTCAGACGAAAGAAAACAGTCATGGGGACAATTGAAGAACATGTTTTTGCATTTTCGTCTGTAGATGTCGAAAAAATCAGACCAAAGAAATACACAGTCATGAGACAAGTGAATATTTTTTACCACATTTTCATCTGCAGATGTCTAAACATTCTTCTCAAAGGCCTGTTTTATTTCTGATTCAATGGAAATGCCTGAAAGGATATTCTTTGACGGGCAACCAACCGTTCGTGAAAAACAAAAAAAATTCCTGTCTGATAACCTATTGATATTTCCACCTTCACCTGGGGGTTGAAAAAGACACAAGAACATGGTAATCTTTTAAAGATAATCATTGTCGCAGAAATCTATGTCCATACAGACTCCTATTGTTTGAAAACAGGCAAGAAAAAAGTCGATACGGAGTTCTCCTCATCCTGTAGTCATATCTTCAATATTTGAAAAATGTGGCAAAGGTGGTAGGATCATGGTTCACTTTTTCCTCCAACAACAAGACCATTACCAGAACAGCAATATGCCCCCGGCTATTGGTAACCCTTTAGAACTAAACAAATAACATAGGCGATGCTTGTCAATTAACAAAGATGACCAAATATCAACTTTTTTGCAGGATACCTCATAAATGTCATAGCTTACTAAAATAACATAGATGTCTTTGAGATTTTTTCATTCATTTATTCGTTATACTTTATTTCACTTTTTCCTCGATCATTGTGAACAACAGGCATTAATCATAGGCTGATCTACTGTGCTCTTTTGGAATGGACAGTGTCTAAAGGTGCCCACAGGTCGACATTGCGTCTTGAAGCAACTTGCGGCAACTAGCTTTCCGGTGATGGAAACAACTCGGAGTGACTGATCAGTTGCCGATTTTGTCGACCTAAGCGTGCTTGCGTCTCCGAGCAACTGTCGGATCCGCTGGTTGAGCGTGCTGTTCGAGGAACTGCCAGTTGCTTCGAGTTCCTCTCAATCGCTGAAATGTCGACCTCCGCGTGGAAGTTTTTTGATCTGCAACGGATCCATCAAGTTGCTTCAAGACGCAGTGTCGACCTGTGGGCAACTTATGGGGTCAGTTGTTTCTAGCGCCAGTCACAAGGGCAATGTACCCTGGCTTAAGGCTTCCACAGACTTGTCCACAGACTTGTCCAGGTTGTGGTGTGCTTTCTGTTGAGGGGTTAAAAACTCTTGAGGGCCTCCCCAGCAGATGCTAGAGAAATACACGAAATAAGATATACGATCACAGGTTCGTCTAAAAACTGTATTAACATCATTAAAAAAAATAGATACATGTTACATAGGGAAACCGATAGCAACATCTAGTATGTTCCTTTCTTTTGGAAAAAGATGTCAAGTATGGTAAGCCAATATCATTCTTTGAAGTCTGCTGTCTGACATTACAGAGTTAAGAAGTCTTAATTCCTATTGGCAACCAGTACCTTTCTTTTAAAAAGATCTTTTGAGGATCCAAGACAGTTGAACGCTTGAGTTAAGATATCTCCCTATTGGCAACTAATACCTTTTCTTAACCCTTTTGCTGTGATGGCTACTTTTCCAAATAGGATGGTCAGAGTGCTGCCATCTGCCTGAAAATTGTACTACTAATGCTTCTAAGATGTGTTGGAAAAAAATTAAGTAGTTTCCTCCCAGTGGGTCTTCAGTTGGATGTACCAGTAAACATGACTTGCTCTGCCCGTCGTACGCATTTGAAGTGACTTGGACCGTGACGTACTATGCACGTCATACACTTGTGAAGTGACTTACGTCATCTGCAACAAAGGGTTAAATAGGATCTTTTATTGAACCAACACCTTTTTGCCACTCACTTCTGTTTGTTGTTCATTTCTTTGTTGTTCAAATTCAAATTTCAAATTCAGGGCTGTAAAGCCTGGGTGGGAGAGTGGTGCTAGATATACGGCCCTAAATTGGTAGGTCTATTACTATGATCCAATCTTCATGCAACTTTCACTGATTTTTTTACTCGAACCACTTTTCAGAGAAAAAAACCCTGAAATGCCTTTCAGGTAACCTTTAAGCTGTCTGTCGGAGGTAATGCTTTGCAAGGTACATTCATGTGATTTCCAAGAGTTTGACATCAACATGTGACGACATGCAAGAAATCATAATTGATGAGTTTCCTCAATAACCTTCTTAATATGTTATCGATTTGGTTCCTTGTGTTCTTTCTTTGGTAATCAGATACCCCATCACCGGAAAAGGCCATACTTGCCAATAATGACTCGATCTAATCTTCAACTTGACAGCTCTATCAACTCTCAGTCCATTTCAAAGCACTTTTATTGAAAGAAAGTCATTTGAGAGTTGAGTTTTTCTCGTTCGATGTCGATTGACAAAATAGGACATTAAAGTGATTATTGAAAGGATGAAAGGGGACGTTTTTTTATGTTGATGTTGGTTTTGTGGTTCGAGTCAAGAAGCATTGACATGCTGTCAAATCACATGCAACATATTGGTTTCATAATGTTTCTGCATCCATCCAGTGAACTCCTACCAAGCTCGGCTTGATAGATGAGTTGTTATTAGCTGGCCGCACCCCTAAGTTTAACTCTTTCAGCCCTACGGACGGATATATCCGTTTGCCAAAATCATTCTCAAATCCTATGAACGAGTATATCCGTCAACCCCTAAACCCAATTTTCTACAATATAGAATTGGCAAAGTAGTTTTTTTTTAAATCCTGAAGTATTTTTTTTCTAAAAAAAATCACCTTGGATCTGGGAGTCGCGGCGGAAAAATCGCCTAGGGCTGAAAGAGTTAACACATCTGTGGCGAGATTTTGTTCTGAAGGTCAACTGATTTGATATTTGTCGGTGTTGTGTTCGCCACTGCAAGCTGTGATGTGCAGTGTTCACTGGGGTCACATTTCATACAATGACATTTTCTACCAGCTATTTTGGACTAGGTCTTCCACATCTCTACCTAGTAAGCCACATTTTTGGAAAAAATGAGTTAAGGCCAAATTCGTACTTACTAGGTATTGTTTCATCATAATAAACAGTTTTTGTTTGCAAAATGTTCGTCAAAGCCTTGGAAAGAGAGTGGTGCACTTACTCGGTTTTTACGTCTAAGTCATCAGAATTGTGACTTACGTTTTTACCTTTGCAAATTCAGCATGAAATCAGAGGTAAAACATAGCAAATTTCATTTAATCCTGTTGTATGACATATTTTTAATTAGGAGTGTTTTCCACAACAAAACTCTTCCAAGTTGTCATTTCACGTAAACCCATTTTTCTCGAAAACAACAAAATGTGACATACTAGGTATTTCCATTGGACGCTAGATTCTAATGCAATTGTATGCAGACACGTTTCCTAATCATTTCAGACTCATAACCCAACAATATTGACCTCCATGTGCATCTATTATCATTCACATATCAAAAGTGCATCTCCATAAAATAATTGACGCCTTGCTTAAGAAATAAAAGATTTATGAAGGTAATCCAGTGGTCATTTCATGCCTCTTTTACCTATCCAATTTTCTTTCCCTGATTTGTCCTTCTCCGAACTATCATTCCCACATTCACGTGTCATTTGTTTGGAGTCTAAATTGATATTTCTGACATAAATGGGACTGGTCTGTTGACTTTGTGGCCCTGCGTGTAGATCATGGCCGGCATATGACGCATCAAACAAGGATTATTGTTTTATGAGAGGCCACCGAGATGGCTGATAGAAGAAAAATGAACATCTGACGACAGAAAATCTGGGATCTATTGTATTCTGTGTGAATCATGTCACCTGGTGTAATTTATTTAATACATTATCCTATTCATCAAACAGCCCGTCTTGGGGAAAGCTACCCGTCCTGTCAGAGCATTTTGATGGATTCATCCTCATTTGCACCTATAAATTCACTGCCAAAGGCAGAATCATTATCAATCAGCAACTGATATCATTCCTTCTACAGCCAGGCGTACATCGCACTTGCGACTGGATACAACTAGTCGCCACTGAGCTACCTGGCGACTGGGAGGATAGCTGGAACTGGAGGCGACTGATCAGTCGCCAGAAATGGTCAATGTACGCACCCTTGCGACTCGCTGGAACTGAGATTTTGCCAGTCGCCGCGAGTTGCACATGTTCAACTTTCTGAGTGATGACTAGTTGTACCCAGTTTCGTTCAGTCGCTGCAATGTACGCGGTCTGGACATGACGACTGATTGGATATATACTGAGTTGCTGAATTTGTGATGTGTTCGAATCCCTTCAATAGCCTCAGTCCACCCAGAAGTATATGAGTATCGGTCAGAAAAGAATCAGGGTTGGGTGCTAGAAATGATCACTAGTTCTACTGAAAGGACTCAGGATCGACTCCAGGGTTGAAGTGTCAAGTCGGATGACACCTGTACCACTGTTGATATCAGACTGTAAACCCATCAGACTAACTGGAAGACTGCGACCAGCTGCATCTCAAGCCGGCTCGGTCTGCTGGTTCTCACCCTTCATTTTTTTCAAACAACTTTTTGCACAAATTTGTCATAAGGCCACATAAAAAAAATCTTTAGTTTAGCATCAGTCAAAGTTGTAAAAAGTGAGGAGGGAGGAGGTTTTTTTTTNATTCCCATGGCGATCATTCGTCATTGATGGCATCCGTTGTATTGTCTCTGAGGTTGGAGATAGAGTTTCGTGTGGAAAATACTCCGGTTGTCGACAGTATCTTGAGTACCATTGGCAAAAACAATGTTGTGACAAGAAGATAACTAAGGGCTAGATATTGATGTACAGGAGTTACAGACGAGGACGGAGGGGATGTTTCCCATTCTCCCATAGCAGGGCTTTGGTCTGGCGCTTCTTCATACACTTGTATGAGTGGATTAAGACGATTGAGGTAAAATCCCCTGCTGTAGGAGGATGACATTTCAGATGTTGAAGTTGTATCTAAACTCCAACAATACGATCATCTCTCATGTATGAGAATAAAGCAGCCTGAAAGAAGTTGTCGCTTCATATGTGAATGTACATGTAAATGGGCTTTGCTCAGTTTTTAGCCCACTTGGCTGCAAGACCCAGCAGAGACCTGATTCCCCAAAGGGTCTCCAGTGTTATATCTAGGCCATTTTAGAGTGGCGCCACGCCATGCCCCCAAAAGGGGGCGCCATTGTGCCCTTTTTTAACCCCCTAGGGCGCCATGCCCCAAAACTAAAAAAAAATTATTTTTTTTAAGGTTTTTATACCCCCAGACCATTTGCCGTGGTCCCTTTTAGTCATATCACCTTAGAAACTGGCTTAAATTGCCTGTTGACTAGAGTTATAGAAACCTTTTTAACTTTTTAGCTTTTCAAATTCCGTTAGAAGAAATGTCGCGAATGAAAAGTGCCCTTTTCCAGGTTGAAGTGCCCTTTTCACAAAGTTTGCACCGTGCCCTTCTGAAATCCTAGATATAACACTGGTCTCAAATGCATATAAAATGCATAGGGCCTACTCACTGTACTGGCAGAAAAAATAGATCATGAAGAACTTATGAGGTAGAAGAAAAGATGTGATTCTGTGGATAAAAATCCCTGTGAGGACACAAGACAAACTTAGCCACCAGAGGCAAAAACTGATATTATTACAATATTTGGTGGCGGTGTTGAAATGTCTTGATGAAAAAATTGTTAGGCCTATGTGTGTTGTTTGGGTTGCCTGAGGCACTGTTTTATGATGCTGAGTAATAGGCCATAAAGCAGTGTCTTCATGAGAAAATTAAGCCATTTCCCAAAAGATTTTTTGACAGGATGGTAAATCCAAAGAAAAGTTGAATGCCTTATAGGCCCTGGTGTCAACATGATTGTACCACTCTTTGAACACAGCAGTAAAGGTTGTATACCCTTCGGCTGAAGAGACCATTCCTTATGGACTTTTTGTCTCTCTTTGCCTGATCTGTCTGTTGTCTGGAGCGTATAATCCTTAACCCATGACATTTGGGTTGCATTCCCTGTTGGCCAAATTGACAGTCTGATATTTCCCAGGTGTTTAGATTAAAGGTGAGGCCTACCTCAACAGTTGTTAAAGTGTCTGAAGCATCCAATCATGATATTTGTTCTGCTGTTAAACAGACAGTTCCAGTATCCTGTTGATTTATTTCCACACAGGAAGAAACTGAATATAGAAAGTTAACTTTTCAAAAAAATTGTCCACCTCTCATCAGTGCGTATGGAGGCAGTGATGGTGCATTTATTAGGTACAGTACAGAACATGGGGAGGCAGTGATAGAGCAGTGATCAGTGACAATGGAGGCAGTGATGGTGCATTTATTACAGAACATGGGGAGGCAGTGAGGCCGGCCACTGCATCAAAAAACAGAACAGGGAGGCAGTGATATTGCATCATATGCAGAACACGGAGATAGTAGACCTAAGAGGCAGCGAACGTGCATTACACAGAGCAGGAAGGTAGGGAAAACGGTGCATACAGAACAGATTTCTTGAAGCCCCTCTGAAATGAATTTTAGGGTATTATCAAAGTGTTACGAAAATGCAGGTAGAGGTATCGATCATAACCTCTTGACGGTCCCCAAACTGCTTGCCTGGTATTTCAAACAATGAAGCCCTAGTTTTCAAAACTGCAGCAAGAGTTCAAATATTTCACATAGAGCATGGTATTGGTACATTTTACACTACACCACCCACGTCGGAGGACTTCAGCCTTTCTAAATAGGAGTTGTCAGTGACTTGACCAATATGTGTCACTAGAGCCCAATCCAATGCAGCAGACACATTCATTCTTGACGCAAGGGCCCAACGCGCCGCGTAGCGGCCAGCAGCGAAGCTAGCCAAAGACTTTTCACGGGTCACTCAATAGAATTGGACTCATAGATGAAATGCGTCTAATGTTCAGATGGAACATACCGGAACGTTTTCTCGCAGGATGAATATCTCCCCAGCCCTTCCATTTCCCTACAAATCTGCATTTGCTAATAAATACTTATAACCACAGATCCCTGTCTGCTGCCCTGCATTCAGAGAGACTTTTCACTAAAGTCTCTCTGAATGCAGGGCAGCTGACTACCATCGACATTCCCCTCCCAGTTACCAAAAATATCAACACCACAACTAACGTTCAAGACTACTGGATTGAGTACCAATCAAGAGAAGTTTCTTTTGCATTGGCCCAATAGAACTTTGCTGCCATCTTTTGGCAATACGTACGGCTGACTGCTCCTATCCAATACAGTGTGGCTTTAAGTTTCTCAGAAATGGCCAGAAAGACTGGACTAATGACCAGAAAAACAATCTCTTTGTAATATACTTGGAAAATGTACAAAAAACAAAAGGAGGCAGAGGTACAGATCTATTTGGAAATCAAACAACCTGTTTCAGTTCAGGATGTCTCATAGTTGCGTTTCCACTACAAAAAAAGCCGGTATTTGTCCGCTCTTATTCTGCTTCCATTACAGAATTGCCGGGTTTAATAAGTCCGGTTCTATTAAGTGCGGATCTATTTAGTTCGAGTTGCGCTTCCACTACAAAAAAGCCGGTATTTGTCCGCTCTTATTCTGCTTCCATTACAGAATTGCCGGGTTTAAAAAGTCCGGTTCTATTAAGTGCGGATCTATTTAGTTCGGATAGCATAGCCGATCATATTCCGAATCTAGATGCGGATAAATTTTGTAGTGGAATGGCAATAACACCGGATCTATTTGTAGTATTATGCTCGGCTACAGGTGGCTCCACGGTCGCTTGCGACTGTGCATGACCTATCCAAACTAAATAGATCCGCACTTAATAGAACCGGACTTATTAAACCCGGCAATTCTGTAATGGAAGCAGAACAAGAGCGGCTTTTTTTGTAGTGGAAGCGCAACTTATATCTCTGTTTGCCCTTAAAAATCATCCCAAGAAGAAGTTCTTATTGCAACTAAGCTGCATCATGTTTCCTCTGACTTCTTTCCCTTTTAACACAGATTTGTTCAACTCAGATCCTCAGAAAACAAAGTGAAATCGCGGCAGTCAAGAAAGTTTTTGCTGTTTGTAGGATATTGGCAACCCGTTAATGGCTTTTTGGCGTAGTTAATACTAGTGATGTTTTAGCAAATGTAGCTTTTTAATCAGGTTTTAATGTCTTTGCCTCAGGCATTGCAATGCAGAATGTATTTCTGTGCTATTATTTCCACTTTTTTCTTTGATATTTTGTGCATATCAACTGATTATTGCGGCGCATATTCGTCTGTCTCGCCTAGCCCAAGGCCTCAACTGAAAATATATCACTTTCGTCGTCTTAGAAGATGAAAACAATATAATTCCCAATATGCCGGGGGCTAACGGGGCTGTCATTTCACTGTGGTGGGTGATGTTGTGCTCTTCAATATATTTTAACCAAATAGCTACTGTAGCACCCGAGGTGCCTCTACCTAGCGCCCCAAAGTGCCGTGATAATCCCGCTGCTTTGACCTTAATTCAGGATGTCAAGGTCAAAGAAAGGTCACCCAGTAATACTCTTTCATTAATGAACAAAGCTTGCAACAGTTAGTTTTCAACTTCATTTGTAGGCCTACATTTACTTGAGTTCCATGTCAAATGTTGAACACGAGGACCAACCCAGGGCCTCAATAGGTGTCCCTAGTGGTTAGAACTATTGAAATGAAAGCGACATCCAGGTCCTGATCTAATTCCCACATAATTTCCCATTGTGTAGGACCTGCCCTCTGCCTTAGTTATGATTCCAGTTTCTTTCCTCTTTTCAATGGTTCTAATTAGAAGGATGTCGCATAAAATGTAAAAAAAGGAAGATGAGAACAGCATCATACTGTCCAATTACATGTGGTACATTTCAGGAACTCTATATGTTCACCTTGTGCTGCCTCCAGGCATGGCCATGTTTCTTTGAAAACCATGCAATCCTGGTAGCGCTGGTTCAAAAGGTTCACCATGCTACATTAAATTCAGTAAATGTTGACCTTTTTTCTGATGCAGGAAATCACCTTCGTGCGAATGTTACTTTTTTTCATGTGACTCATCATAAAATTGCTTTCGAGACCTTGTCTCCATGCCAGTGTGTTCTTTGTCACTATGGGTTGTCAGAGTGGCAGAGTGCACAATATCTGTACCTCGAATCCTGGTTCATGGGTCCATTCTTCAGATGGAAGAGAGGGCAAAAGTGTAGCCCCCCCCCCCCAAAAAAACTTCGCCATGATCGAAGTTCATGAGTTCACCTGCGAACTTTCCATCAGTGAGGAACATTGATAGCCTCAGTCGACCCGCAAAGGTCCTTTTCTACGGCAGATTTATTTTGCGCGCGGGAAAATAATAGGCGATCGGGGCCCTCGACGAGGCTTCTCGAGTACCTCATTCGAGAAATCGGACACCTCGCACAAAATTGCGTTTATCGAGAAGACCGTTCAAATTCAACCACATAAACCATATATCAGTGTTTAGCTAAGACATTGAGCTTTCCATTAGTGTAATTTATTCTGAAAGCAAACGAGTGAAGAGAAATCATTTGAGAAATTTCGTCCTACGCACAGAATTGGAGGTCATTTGGAGTAGAGCGTTGTCAAAAACATCGCCATAACTCCATAAATATTAGCCTACATAAAACCAGCAAAACTGAATAGACGAAGAAACTATCAATCTCCAATCTGTGTTAATTTCATACTTCGGCATGGTATTCCAAGTTTTTGTACGCAGTTTGAACAGCAGTAGGTAACGATTCTCGCAGCCATAACTGGTTCCTTGGACGTCGACGTGGCGCTGATTGACGAATCTAGCAGTCAGCGCCACCGTCGGAGCCCATGGAACCAGGTTAGACAATGGATAAAGGGAAGGAGATTTCTTGAAAATGTGGTTGTGTTTCGGGGTGATTTTCAACCCCTCAGACATGCGTGCATAAAACCACGCTTCGCATGTGGATTCTTCTATGTTATAACAACCCGAATGACCTAAGCAGAAGTTTCAAAATACTATTCCAAGAAAGTGTACGCACTTTGAAGCACGCCTGTTTTCGAAAACACAAGGTTACCTTTCGATCGATAACTCGGCCAAAACTGAACCGATTTCGATGAAATTTTCGGCAACTTTCGTAGAGAAACATCCATCAACATGTAAACATCACGCCACCTTCAAACGTCTGACTAATCGTGCGTAATTAGTGATTGTTTTATAGCGTCTGCTACGCCTACGTCACTGCCTCGCTTTCGTTCAGTGATTTAGCAGTTAGTACCGCCAAATACCGCGGCTGACACGTCGTGGCGCTGTTCATACCTTTGCGGGTCGACTGGCCTAGTGGTTATCATCACGTCGGCTTATCAAGTGGAAGGTCCTGGGTTCGAATTCCTGGCCATGTGGATTTAATCATCCCTGGTTCTTCAGTCTATCTATGGACAGTAAGCAGTGATGCCTTGTTTCTTGAGTCTTTGCAAGGGCAAGTAAAAGACTTCATCCAAGCCAAGTGAGGAACATGAGTAGCTTGAGATGGCCTCTTCCGTACTTACCAGGGCCCAGTTGCACGAAACTCACGACAGCACTATCTTGGTGTTAGCGCTAACTTGATGTTAGATGACGTAAAAACAATGGATTTTTACGTCATCTAACATGAAGATAGCGCTAACACCAAGATAGCGCTGTCGTGAGTTTCGTGCAATCAGGCCCAGGGCTAATAATGCTTGGGTGTCGGCCTTGCCGAAAAATCAAATACTTTTCCATCAGTGCCATAAAAGTAAGAGGTAGATATTATACAATTGATAACTGAAAATATGATTACTTATGAGAAATCATTTCCCTATCATATTTTCCATTTCTGATTCTGTTGCTACCATTAGCCGAGCGTTACGCCGGCTACCAAGAATTCAGAGTGACCAAGATTGAAGGTAATGCTGGAAACATGTTCAGAATGATAATTCCTACCATTACTTAAGTCTGTTGCAAACGTGCCGTCATTTTCCGCAGTTGTATCCTGACTCACTGATAGGGTGACATCGAGCTAAAACGGAGAAGAGATAAGGCAATATTTATATAGTATTCTTTTATTGAAATAAGTGGTCTAGGTAAGATAAATATGAAACATGATAGGAGTGTCTGATGTCCACTAATGCATTAGTCCTTATGATTCTGTGGCCGGTTATGTGTCTGAGGATTATTGCTTGGTTAGATTACTACCAAGATGTTCAGTCAACAAAGGTTTTCTCTGATGGCCAAGTAAGAAAATGGTTCTGGCCGGTGATGATGAGAGAAATAGGCAAACCCTGCATCAAGAGGGATACAGGTGTAACATCTGCCAGTGTTTCTGTATGCCAGTGTTGATCCCCTTATTGTTTCGGAAACACAGGCAGACTGATCGACACATTTCTCTGTGTGTCCCCTATTGTCAAGTCGCAGCTTATTCCATCAGACAATAGGAAGGGAACACTCACAGATGGGGAACACTGAAAAACGTTACACCGGTACTCAGAACGTGAAATCAGCAAGATGGCAGATCATCAAAATAAAACCCGAACTGTCATGAACATTTTTGCTCCCCAACATTTAGCAGGGTCGGATCCAGGGGGCATGGGGCGTATGCCCCCCCCCCCCCCAATCAGACACTGGCAATAAAATACAATAAAGAATCGACATGCCATTGAAATTTCATCAGCGTTTTACTTGCACCACTTAGGTGACTAATTGATGCTGTCTTTTCAATGTCTCATTCGATGAGAGGAACCCCCGAGGCGGTATTAAATAGAAATATTCTTGTCAATTACTGTGAAAAGTTAATGAAGTATTTGTTATGTTGTAGGGCAATGTGTAAGTTACATGGGATTTTAAATGAGGTTATAAACAATAGGTCGTACAAAATTTTCAGTTTATTTGCCAGGCCCCTGTGGCTTATTCACAGCGAGAATTGTTAATTCGTTGGTTTTAATTGTGTGCAATCAAAAACACCATTATTTTCCTTCTCGCGGAGACGAAAATGCCTTGACATTTAGCAAAATGCGACTTAGAGGAGAATCGAACTCTTGGTAATATTGAAATATCAGATATTTTTTTGGGAAAACTTACCTCTATGAAACATGCCGTTGGCAACAAAATAACAAAATTGATCAGAATTCAGGTTTTGTTGACTTCAGATGACACTAGGAATGAGAGCACTTCTGTTCTGCATTCATACAAACGTTGCACAATATGACCTACCGGTATCTTTGTCGATGTACCTTCGCGAACGTCATGCGATAAGTACTCTTCAGTTTCCTGCATATGGTACGGGTGCGTCACGTGTCTCTTCTGCGTGATGTCCGAGCACCACATGCGAATGACGTTACGTCTTCACTGCGTGACTTCCGTGGCGGCGTGCGACGTCCACAGAAGATACGAGGATAACACGTGGCCCCTATCCCACAACCCTTGATGCCTGGCCTCCTACCCCTGACCCCAGAAGCGTACTGTCCTAATCCTAACCCCTGACCCTTCCGGGTAGCCATAATAGGCCTACCCTAGATACCGGTAGTGGGTATAAAGTTTTGACACCAGTCTTACTACACATTGGTTCCCAGTGCTGCCACCAGGGAGGGATAGGCCTACTGAAATATACAGTACAGGTCACAATTGACATCCCTACGGCTTCGCGTAAGTTACTCGTAAGTTACCCGTAACTTACGCGTAACTCACCTCGTAAGTTACGCGTAACATAGCTCGTGAGTTGTTGCGTAAGTTACGTGTGAATTACGCGTAACTTGCGCGAATTTAGGGATGTCAATTGTGACCTGTACTGTACCTCATGCATACAGTGTATCAGTAAATTAAACTGAAATGGGAAAATTGTTTTGTACCCTTATTTTAGAATAAAGGTAAATTAAAAAATTAATTCGGTTATTGTCTGGTTATTGGTTATCACATCATTATGGATGTGAATTTTTAACAATTGATTTTTATTCAGTATGATGTATTATTTTTTATTAGTAGGGTATAGGGTATTCATCAGTTGTGTTTTCATTTCCTGGGCCTAACATTAGTTTAGATACCGGTACCTCCAATAGTTAAAATCTTCCCTCCAGCCATTTAAGATGTGCTGAGATATTTAGGAGTTACACAAACATCCTTTGTGACTATCGAATAACAAAGTTGAATCTTTTTCAAAGACAGTTTGAAATCAATCGATACCTCTAAAAGCATAGAAATTAATAATTTGACAACTTAGATGCATTTGACACATCGTTATTATGACAATGGGATAAATGGGATAAATATCCCTTTCAGGGTACAGCAGTTTTGTCGACGATGAAAATTTTATTTTTGGAATAAAAGAATATCGTGCATGTTGTGTGAGCCTGATTTACACTGACTTATCCCCAAGCAAAAGAATATACAATAATTTTTAAAATATCCAAATCCAGACATGGATTGATTTTAAGAATGCTAACTCTTTTTCATAGACAAACCGAGATCAATGGTATCATGAATAAAAGCATCTAAATTTTAAACCATTCTGTGACTAAAGTGATATGGAAATCACCAAACTCATCAGGCCATTTGACCTGATTTCCAAGCATTTCCCTCCACATACATCTATGTCTATTATATGACGTCACACAAATCCCATACCATAACTCAAAGGGACAAAAGATTCTGCAACTTTTGCAAACTCAAACAAATAAATAGGGAGTGGAATTCATTTCTTACTAACCCTTAGAGTGCCGTTACCGAGTATACTCGGTGCAACAATTCTCTTTTTAAGGACCATTACCGAGTACTCGGAAAAGGTCATGAAATTAAAATTTCAAAATATATGCATTTTTGGCAATTTTTTTCTTTTTTCGGAAAAATTTTTTTTTTCCAAAAAAACCCGGTCCCGGGGAAGGATGAGCCTTCTTTTTTGACTTAGAGCTGAAGGGCCCTTGATAAAAAGTGTAATTTCTAGTGTCAGGAATTTGCCCTAATTCTTGTGGCCAGTTGTGACTTTGAAATAGCACACCGCCCGGTTTCTATTTTTACCAACAAAGGTCGGACAAATATTAGATAACAAGTAGACTTTACTGAGTGACCACATTGTCAATGGTGAGACAGGACAAAAGCAGGGTCGGACAAACACAATGAAATTGACAAGTCCTACGTCACTCAGGCGGTTCGCTATTTACAAGATTTCCTGCCAGCCATAAAGAACTTTCAGTTCCTTGTCTCTGCATGGTAGCCTCCTCGTTGCATAAAACCACAAGCCCTTGATGCCAGGACCTTCCTCAACTTCAACATAAAAGTCATTGGATACACTGATGTAGCGGTAAGTATTGAATATTTGGCATTGATTTGATCATATCCCTTCCTATATTCACATGATGTATTTTCAGGTTGTATTGGTTTATTGGGATCAGGTACAAGAAAAGATTAATGTCATTCTGTAGAACTTTTCACTTTAAGTTAGCCTGTAAGACATGTGTAACTTGCTTTGAAGCATTCTGTGCATGTACACAACAGTCGGTATAATTATGGTGAACTCACATTGCGTGATGCATTATCTTATGAATGGAATAGGACTGGGTGTGGGAGGTGAGATATGATATAAAGTGATGTTTTCAATATGGTTAATTCTAATGTGCTCCCTTCCGAAAAAAAGTGCTGTTTTCAGTGTTGTTTATTTCAATGCATCTGGTACTTTTCTGAATAAAAAAACAAGTGCTGTTTTCACTGTTGTTCATTTCAATGCATCTAGTGCTTCTTTTCTGAATAAAACAAAACAAGTGCTGTTTTCAGTGTTGTTTATTTCAATGCATCTAGTGCTTCTTTTCTGAATAAAAAAAACAAAGTGTTGTTTATTTCAATGCATCTAAGTGCTTCTTTTCTGAATAAAAAAAACAAAGTGTTGTTTATTTCAATGCATCTAAGTGCTTCTTTTCTGAATAAAAAAAACAAGTGCTGTTTTCAGTGTTGTTCATTTCAAACCTGGTCACATGATGACTTAAGTCAAACTTTAGACTTAAGATTCTTTGTGAAACTGGGCCCAGGAGCAGAACAAGTAAGAGAATAGCAGCAGAACAAGTATGAGAATAGCAGCAGAATGAGTAGGAGAATAGTAGCAGAACGAGTATGAGAATAGCAGCAGAACGAGTAAGAGAATAGCAGCGGAACGAGTATGAGAATAGCAGCAGAACGAGTAAGAGAATAGCAGCAGAACGAGTATGAGAATAGTAGCAGAACGAGTAAAAGAATAGTAGCAGAACGAGTACAAGAATAGCAGAAAAACGAGTACGACAATAGCACAGAACGAGAATAGCAGCAGAACGAGTACTAGCATAGCAGCAGAACAAGTAAGAGAATAGCAGTGGAACACGTAAGACCATAGCAGCAGATCAGGTAAAACCATCTATATTATATTAGTCTAAGGCGATTTCTGTAATAAACTCAAACTCCTCCGAAACGGCTCGACGACTCTCCTTCGTTTTTCACAGTAGGCATGTGTTCACCGTGAAGTTGTGTTTGGCCGCATTCAAATTGCGTGAGGAGCGATAACATCCGCATAAATGGCACTTTTGTTTGCCTTTTTCTACCCAAAACAAGACGACCGTGTCTGACGTCACAGTCGAAACACGTCACCGCCGTTGCCTTGCAGCGTCACGGTAACGCAACGGTCTGTGCATCATGTGCAGGACGAATACGCTGACGTCAACAATGCATTTGGCCAACCAGGCTTTGCGTCATGATCGCGACGTCATAGCAGTGGCAAGTTACGTCGTGGATGGAAACGGGGGGACCGAGTAGGCCTACTTCGCATGTTCCAACTGGATGCTTGACATGCCTCCACCCCATGCATAAGCCCATGTCATTGTCACTACCTTGCACAAAGGGCCGATTTTTTAAACGATAGCTAAGATAACCATCGGGTTTCATTAACCCTCAGTTGACAAACTGTTTGTTAATCGAAGTGAATTGTTCGATTTTATGAATCGTTGATAGCCAAACATTCTAAAAGTCAAAAGGTTTACTTTGGCTAATTCACGGTTTGTCAGAAAGGCCGATGGTTAAACCTTAACTATCGTTTAAAAAATCGGCGCAAAGTAGGCATATGTCAAGTTAAACCACGATCCACGAATAGGCCTCAAGGAGCTACGCACGCATGTCCCTGTCCCTGGCACTGAAAAACGTTTCACACCTGTTATGCCGGTATAAACTGGTAACAAATGGTCAACACTGCACGTGACCGAAGGGAGGGTAGCGGACCACCGTTAACGGGACTGACAATAGTGGGTTTCAGAAACCATACATGTACGTAACGCTAACGCTAACGTTAGTGACATATTTTGACATCATATACGGATGTATCTGTTGTATTTCTTCTGGGGGTGACTGTGAGCGTTAACGTATGGTTTCTTAAACTCACTAGGGAGGTTTCAAAATCAAACGATAAACGTAAACGTTAACGACAACGTTATTTTCGTACCGAAAATGCAATATTATAAAATCTGGCCAATGTGCAGTACGAAAAATAACGTTGTCGTAAAGTTTGCGTTTATCGTTTGATTTATACGAGAGGTTAAGAAACTGCTTCGTTAACGATAACACTAACGCGAACGCTATTTCTCAGGGTTCCCGCGGCTCTTGAAAACCATTGAAAATCTTTGAATTTTAGAAGAGTGTTTTCCATGTCTGGAAAGTCATGGAATTAGGTGATTTGCTAAAAAAGTCTGTGAAAACCATGGAATTTTGACTTTTTGTGTATAAAAAAAATGATTGCCCTTATTTTTGTGCCAGTATCCAAAAAACTTCCCCGACTCCCGGCTGCTCTCGGCCTCTAGCGGCCGCCTGACGGCAACATGTTTCCCACGCCTCATGCATCAACCGTTCCAAATAAGGGAATACATAGCTAGGCATCCTCGTCACCAAAACCATTCGACCAAAACGTGTCTTGGAATTTGAAAATTTTTGTCTTGGAAAATCATTGAAATATCATGGAATTTTACTCAGGAAAATGTGCAGGAACCCTGTATTCTGACGTGCATTTGCAATGTGAAAAATAACGTTAGCATTAGTGTTACCGTTAACGGAGCGATTTCTTAACCTCTCGATTCGAAACCTCCCAATTAATAGGGAGCTTACGCAAAGCATCCGGAACACCAACGCGCCGACAAAACCCATTGTTCGCTGCCACGAAAAGAGTAGGCCTACCCAACAAAATGACAGACGTTCGCGTTGGCGTTTCGGGGCCTTTACGTCCGATAACTCTGCATTCTGGAGCCACCCGGTGTTCCAGGACCCGTCCTGCCCGTCATTTGACGGGTACTTTGCTAGTAGCAATGTAACAGGTAAGACCATACAGTGGAACTTGTGGGTTAATTATTAGAACTACGGATGAATTCTACTGTTACTTTGCTCCTTCTTCAGATGTACATCATTTCCAAAACTGTAAACTAGGGAGTTGTAGTCATTTTGTTATTTGAGGTCATTTTATGTGATAGGACAGTGAGTGGTGTGATTTTAGTTGTATACTACATGCAGGAAACTGGTTATTTTCCACCTAATAATATGATTGGTGAAGAAGAGACCAATTATCTTTAAATACTAATAAAACATTGGGACATCATTTTTAATGCTGCTGTTATATGTTTGACATCAATTTCAATCCTACTTGTGTTGGCAATTTTCTGTGGAATAATACCTTGTTGATAAATGGTAAGTTTGTTTCTCAGTTTTATTTGGGCCTGGATATCCTGACATGCATTTCCCATTTGGATTGCACCCTTTCCCTTAAATTTTGTGGCCATACCTTAAAGCTACACTGCATTCAATTCAGAAAGTGCTCATGTCCTATGACGTTAGTGTAGTTTAAAGGACCACAGTATTGCTTCCCAATCCTGCGTTACACCTACCCGCGTTAAGGGGAGACCTCTATTAACGACTTGGTAAACTACCGCATGCAACTAGTCTCGCGCAGCCAGCCGTTTCGTTCCGCAGTACTGCTACACAAACTTGTTCGATCCCCAGCGGCTGGTTGACCGAGACTGTAATCATACATTCTCCAACACTGGGGCGAAAGGCTTAACTACAGTATTGGAGCATGGTGCCGGTGGCGCCGGCTGTCGACAGAAAGATGCAATACAGTGGTCCTTTAAGTAGTATTCTCTATCTGAGTATGTTAGAGCTCTGCCTGCAGTTTTTTCCAGGTGTGCAGGAAACTAGGGCCCGTATTCTAGAAGCCTCCCTAACTCTAAGGTCCACTTTAAGCTTTTGTATTCCGGCCTACAAAGAGTAGCTAAAGGTAAACCTTACAGTTAAGGAAGCTTTGAGAATAGGGCCTTGGTCTTGATTCTGGGACCAATATGAAAGGTAACAAAGTATAACACACTTCTGTTCACACCCTGATATATTTGACAAAGTAAATACCAGTAACTTTTCCCTCATCTATCTTTAATCCAGCCTGGTAGCTGGATTCCTTCTGACTCAAGTGTAACATTTCTTGGATGGCATAGGTCTCAGGGGGTCCACACATGACAATGTTGAAGGATCCAGAGTATTCCCCTCAGAGCTATGCTCTGAAACTTTATTTGTCCCACTTGTATTTGTCTAGGGTTGCATCAGCACCATTATCATTTCAATATTCCTCCACAGAATCCACACACAATCTCAATTTCACGGCATATCAACCTCATGTTTCAGGGGGATACCACAATTATGCAAAATGCTATCACCAGGCTCATCCAACATGACACCAAGTTTCGGTCCGATCCGACTCTCAGCTTGGCCACCAGGTGGCGGAAACCAAAAACACAAAAAGTGCAATAACTCCTGAACTATTGACTAGATCATCTCCAAATTTTTATCATAGGTGTAGCTAATAAGGATACATAACATATATAACGGGTTTTTGATTTGACCTACTTTTCAAGGTCACAGAGGTCATAGTTCGACAAAAGTAACGAACCTGCCGAAGTTTGTCATTATTTCATCGAGCGACTTCATATCTTTCATAAACATGCATTGGAGTGGTACCTTATAAAATACCAAGTTTCGGCCCGATTGGATATCCAATATGGCCGCCAGGTGGCGTAACCTGAAAATCAAGGAAGTGCTATTACTCGGGAACGGCTTGACGCAGAGTGCTCAAATTTGATATTTACCTCCCTCTAGATAACCTTTACATGCACGTCAAATTTCGGCCTGTTTTGACTTCAAACGTGGCCACCAGGTGGCGTAACCCAAAAATCAACAAAGTGCTGTAAATC
>NMRB01001305.1:45840-70002 GCA_002633025.1 Notospermus geniculatus
CCCCCCCCCCCCAGTATGTTAAAGCGGAGGCAGGAACCCCTCGCCCTTATAATCAGCAAAGAGCTATACCACATCAACGTTCTCTGAACAAGAGTGGATCACATATCAATGAGAAACCCGCCCGGAGGTATATCCCGACAGGGCGGCGCTGCGAGCGGTTGAGGAGTAAGAATCGAAAGATTGGCAGGCAAACTACAATGGTAGGCCTACACTCGAATCTCAAGATAGAGGCAAGGATATGGGTTGTAGGGATGACCCAGTTTGGCCAAATACAAGATATATCAATCGTCAACTCCTACATGTATTTGAAGGCATTCAAACGTGACCTCCACACACATATATCACTTGAATCATATTGTTGTACCTTTGAGAGGCCTATGTGTAGGGGAATAGTAAGAACAGATCAATAATGAAGTGGCCGGACGAGTAATGTTACCGAGGTCTCAGCAATGATAACCCTTAGAATAAGGGGGAAAACCTTTTGTGATACGACGGGACGTCATCTGCAAGTGGTAGGCCTACTTCGGTCTGATAAGGTAAGGGAATTTTGTACAAAAAAGGCTTGTATTACGATTGTTCAGCATTTACATCAACCCCTCGCTGTCTTTACGAGGACACCACGTGACTGTGTCATTGTGTCCATCCTAGCCAGTCTTCCCATGGCTGCTTGGACATGAACTCTGCATCAATAGCTGGCCAACATCATCCTCCCATATTAGGGCTTTTTACCTCGCTCCTCTTCATCCACTCACACAAACTTTGTGTGCGAGTGTATGAAGAGGAACGAGACCAAAGCCCTGCTGTGGGAGGATGTAACATTGCCCCTCGAGCGACTGGTTGCATGACCCGCCTATGCTTTAACACAGGGATGGGAGATAAAACCAGTCGACTAATGAGGTCGACACGTCCAACCTTGTGACAAGGTCCCTGGGGACGTCTGATTGGCTTCGTTGACATGACAGACCAGTCCATTAATAATCCAGTGTCAAAGTTACCTAGAGCAGAACATAGGCCTTAAGTCATTAAAATCATGTAGATTCAGTCATGGGTGATGTCCTCCCACTGTGCAATGGGGATAGGCCTACATATATACCTCACTGCCTCACTAGGTGTCACTAGTGATTTACCGTTGAAATGAAAGTGACATCCAGGTCATGATCAATTTCCCAAATAAAGGGCGTCCATTGTCACATAGGACCTACATGTAGTGTGATGTGCTGCCCTCTATCGTAGTTATGAAGAAGAAGGTTTGGTGACCTGTCCTGAGACTGGTCAATCAGAAATTATACCGTAGCCTATTGTCTTGTATGTGAGACGACGCCGATGACCTCGCCCGCGGGGCGTCTAGTTTCCACAGGAGTCATTGACAGCCCAGTGTCTACTACCCATGTAGGCTATGACATAGCCCTTTAAAAAGTCTATGACTTCAATCTGGATCAGTAAAACGTTTTACATAAGGTAGCACAGCTGCGAATTTATTTAGTCTGTAACCCGATGCTGACGGCATTAGAATTATTGACAGTTTACCAGCCTGAGTTCTGTATTTTACTTCAGATCAGAACATTCATTTCAGTGTTATTCTAAACACTGAGCAGTCGCCTTGGGCTTGATTCACGCGGAAGGAAAGTGAAACCGAGAAATTGAGCAAAGACATCGAATGATATTGGCTGGTATTTATAAAAGTTAGCAAATGGTTTTACTTAAAATGTAAATGTCCTATAAAACCTGAAGTAAAAGCATTTGCTAGCTTTTATGAATACCAGCCATACTGATATTAAAGCTGTTATAGGCCTACAGACGTTTTGTTGTAGGCCTACATTAACATTGGACCTTGCTGTACAAATCGATTTTTTTTGAATACTAATCATTCAGGCAGCTGATTGCAGCGACATCTAGGCGATCGTTGGTGTGTCCAGGCGAAAAGCACACTTCCTGTCGTTGCTACTTTTAGAAGGCGCATTGACGACACAAGCATAACCAGTGGAAAAGTCACAGATTTTTTTAGAGTTGGAAACACAATAGGTGTACAGCCAACCCATTATTATTTTCGCCAATTTTACTGCACACCCATTTTTTATCCGGGGTGAATGGCTTTTTTCCAATGTCAACAAAAGGCTTTTTACTGCCAAAAGTTGTTGAAACCCGCATGCGAATGGCATGACTACAAATCGTTCCTTGTGTTCAACCGCATTATCAGCAATGAGTAGGAGGGACATGCGTTTAAAAGAAAGGTCACCGACCACCTCTTGTCAAAAAAGAGGCTTACAAACACGTCTGCCGGCAGACGTGCCTTTCGTTTGCGATATCATTATGACAAGTGCATTGGAATTCAAATCAATTCAATCCTAAAGCCGTCTTGAAAAATATATTCTCGAGTAGTTAAGTTTTCATTGTGTCTATACCACGACCTAGATAGGCCTACACCAAAACAGGTTTGGTATACGCTCCCCCCCCCCGATCGCCTCGCCCACGCATTAGGGGCCTAATATCGTAAATCAGAGGTCTAACAGGACTAAGAAGCTACAAGGACGATGATGATGGGATGATGATGGTGATGATATGATGAAGATGACGACGACGATGATGATGACGATGTTGTATCAGCTCAGCCATCTTTGACGCCCGTAGTCTCGCCATCGTCGGAGGTGCAATCGACGTCTTGCATCCACTCGCGTCGGAAAAATGTAGAAAGAGACCGGCGCATTGGTTAGCTGAAGGGATATATAAGGATATCTGGCTCTGGAAACCATTCGAAGGACTAGAGTCCCTTTCACACAGGTGAAAAAAAAATTATTTAAAAAAAATTTTTTTTTCAAAAAAAAAGTTTTTCCTCAATTTTTCCTCACATTAAGGCCCGTATTCTAGAAGCCTCCTTAACTCTAAGGTCCACTTCAAGCTTTTGTATTCTGCCCTGCAAACAATAGCTAAAGGTAAACCTAAGAGTTAAGGAAGCTTCTAGAATACGGCTCTGGGTCTTTTATATTATATAAATAAGTCTTTTCTAGAGCTTCAGATTGTAAAGTTCCAGCCTGAAGAAGACCCTGGTTGGGGTCGAAAATTTGCTAAATTCTGGAAGTTGACTTCCTATTTATTATTTCACACAGGCCGTGACTATACACTCTACTGGGCAATGAGAAACCTGCACACCTTTTTTTCACCCTAGAAAAGGCATGTGTAGACAAGAAACCACACTTTTTGAAAGAGAACATATAATGTGAGGAAAAATTGAAGAAAAAAAATTTTTTGAAAAAAAGAAATTTAAAAAAAGACAAATAAATTTCTTGGAAACTTTTTTTTGAGGCGGCGAGAAAATTCGAGGCGGGCGCTGATGCTAGACTAAAGATTTTTTATGTGGCCTAAATGGCCACACTGAATAACGGTCGGTCTTCCGAAGAAAGTCATATTTACCGACCCATTGGAACAACTTTAACATCCAATGCCATCAAAAGTTATATTACATAGAGGTTTTGGCCGGCTGACTATGATCGTTTTGTCACAAAATTATCACAATAGGCAGTGATTTGGCGTGTTTTTAAAGGCATTCTGCTCAATTTATGAAGATATTGTAAAATCAGGAGTGGACACGAGCCCAAGGTTTGATTGGTAACGATGGTAACGGCTGTTATGTCTGTGGTATGCCCGCCAATGACGGCATTTTTGCAAATTTGACGAATAAAACCTCGTCTGAACTGATAACTCCTAAACTCTTGGACTACCAAGGTCATATTCCTGATGAGAGATCATCACCTAGCAACCAAACAGCAGCTACAACATGCCAATTACCTCCTTTATACATGTATTCACGTTAACGTAAACGTTAACAAACAACAAGTAACGAACGATTTAGATCAGTCACCAACCTTTTGTCTGGGAACATGTGCCTTTATCATGTGAGAACAGGGATCCTGCGGGGGAGGGGAGGGGAGCATACAGACGGCCTGAGAAGCTGAGATTCATATCAAACTCAAACTCCCGGCAAGCTCGCCGTGCTTTTCGAAATCCCCGTGTTTACGTTAGTTCTTCGCACGGCTACAGATGGCGCAGCCATTAAGTGACGTTGTTTTCGCGCCTCCAACAATGTGTGCCAATACAGAAATGACCGAAGAGTCAATGCATGCAGAGCAACTGTCGTCGGGCTACCTAACTACAGTGTGACCTCTCGCCGGGATTTTCGTACGGGTTTGACACGGGTCTGGAAAAACACGGGTATTTTCAACAAGTGTAACCTTAGCATGTAATTCTGCCCCCAACGTCAGAAGACATCAAATTGGGAAGAAAAATGTGGATTCATGCTCTGTCGATGAAGATGAAGATGCAAAAATAATTGTTCATTTGTCACAATACAAACCAAGAACGTTATGTCTTACAGTGGACATAAGAGTGGGATTGAAATCTAATACAACGTGGAAGGTTAATGCCCGTTCCAAGAATGGCTTGCCACTCACAAGAGAAACGGGTTGCATGTTTAGGGTTCATGCTTAAAACGTCCCCTCCACCATTTTTTAATCTTTTAATCAATTTGATTTCAGTTTTGATATCGGATACAGGATCATGCATCTTGACTACCAAGGGTTGTGACATCGCTCCGCCCTCCCACTACGCTCACACAAACTTGAAAGAAGTCCCCGAGACCTTCAATATTTGAGCGGTATTTTGTTGCCATAGCATCAAAGGTTGCTGAGTTAAAGCCATTTTAATTTCCCCTACCCCTAACAGAGAGAGAGAGCTGAAAATTTCGGGAAGGCCATACAAAAATCACTCTGGAAGGCTAACTTTATCCCTGAGGTTAACATTCTTAAATTAAAAGTTAATACACATAGTTATCTGAAAAATGTAATTTAGTTGACTGGTGGGGAGGGGGGAATGAGAAGATACGTAATTTCATAGCGAACACAATAATCCAAACCCCATGTCTGTGGCTTGTATTGGTAGTGCTCCATGATCATTATTATGAATCATCATATCTTAGCCCGAAAATGGTGGCCATTTTTCAAGATGGCCGCCATGCAGGTACCAAGCTACATGTACTGGCGCGTTTTGAAATGGCCAACACTGGCGCGTTTTGAAATGGCCAGCACTGCCAATCGACAGGGCCAGTTTTAAGCACACTGACGTACAAATAAATTTGCTAAATATTTCTCGGTGGTGTGGCGTGCAAACTGGATATGTAGGCCGATAGTGCGGCAAAAGCCCTTTCCAACAACGTCAATCCCAGCGACGCAACCGATTTGAAAGTATTTTTTCGCAATTTTTGAAAAAATGTCGCTAAATCCGCGGTTAAGAGAGGGGCGGTAGCCCCCTCTCTTAACCTCTGCTCGTGTATAATATGTTCGGCAAAGGCGCGCGAAAAAGGGCTCAACTTGTGTAGAATTTAATTCTCTTTCATTTGCACCTAATTTCAGCTCAAAGTCGTGGACAAAGGATGCGACATCGCGCGGCACGAAAATCGCGTGAATGGATTCTTAAAGGTGCTCTAGTTCGAATTGTAAACATTACGGTTTGTTTATTTACATGGTTGATTATGTATAATAGTTATTTTTCCTCGGACAGGTGGCAGCACCGTGTATACCAATACATTAATGTTATCTATTTTTATATCTATCTTGATAAATATTCTTGTAACTGAAATATATTTATGATTTTACCCTCAAAAACAAACAAAAAGTTGTGAAAGGCGAGATTTAATTCGATTTTATCTGATTTGTTGGTATCAGAAGTTGGCAATAGGTGGCACCCCGTAATGTTTACAATTCGAACTAGAGCACCTTTAAGCGAAGTCGGGTCAATTCGCCGACAACGTACTTAGTTAGACCGAACACTGTCCTGATTAAAAATACTAGGACAGACGCAAGCAAATGCATAAAACCATCATGGCGCCCGCTGGTCTATATTTAGTAAAGGGGGAAAACCTTTTGTGATACGACGGGACGTCATCTGCAAGTGGTAGGCCTACTTCGGTCTGATAAGGTAAGGGAATTTTGTACAAAAAGGCTTGCATTGTGATTGTTCAGCATTTACAGCAACCCCTGTCCTTACGAGGACACCACGTGACTGTGTCATTGTGTCCATCCTAGCCAGTCTTCGCATGGCTGCTTGGACATGAACTTTGCATCAATAGCTGGCCAACATCCTCCTCCCATATTAGGGCTTTTTACCTCGCTCCTCTTCATCCACTCACACAAACTTTGTGTGTGAGTGTATGATAGGGACGAGACCAAAGCCCTGCTGTGGGAGGATGGGCAACATTGTCACCGGCTTCACCCCTCGAGCGACTGGTTGCATGACCCGCCTATGCTTTAACACAGGGATGGGAGATAAAACCAGTCGACTAATGAGGCATTCTTGACACTAGAGGGCGTTCCAAATAACACCCTCTAGTATCGATCAGCCACCGCCATGTTGAAAAGAAGTGCAGCGCAATAATATGTGTAAGGATTCCTTACCATTGTGAAGCGGTCCCTAATGGTAACTCCATTAGGAGGAGTGATGCGGTCAAACATGGCGGTGACTGATCGATGACAGTGTCTATTTGTGTAACGTAGTGGAGAAAATGGGCACTGTTGTACAGTTTGCTAATGAGGTCGACACGTCCAACCTTGTGACAAGGTCCCTGGGGACGTCTGATTGGCTTCGTTGACATGACAGACCAGTCCATTAATAATCCAGTGTCAAAGTTACCTAGAGCAGAACATAGGCCCTTAATAGCAGTCATTAAAATCAGGTAGATTCAGTCATGGGTGATGTCCTCCCACTGTGCAATGGGGATACATACCTCACTGCCTCACTAGGTGTCACTAGTGATTTACCGTTGAAATGAAAGTGACATCCAGGTCCTGATCAATTTCCCAAACAAAGGGCGTCCATTGTCACATGGACCTACATGTAGTGTGATGTGCTGCCCTCTATCGTAGTTATGAAGAAGGTTTGGTGACCTGTCCTGAGACTTTGGTCATTCAGAAATTATACCGTAGCCTATTGTCTTGTATGTGAGACGATGCCGATGACCTCGCCCGCGAGGCACGGGGGTCTACCCACAGGAGTCGTTGACAGCCCAGTGGTCTACTACCCATGTAGGCTATGACATAGCCCTACTAAAAAGTCTATGGGCCGTATTCTAGAACCTTCCTTAAGTCTAAGGTCTACCTTTAGCTATTGTTTGCCGGGTAGAATACAAAAGATTAAAGTGGACCTTAGAGTTAAGGAGGCTTCTAGAATACGGGCCTATGACTTCAATCTGGACCAGTAAAACGTTTTACATAAGGTAGCACAGCTGCGAATTTATTTAGTCGGTAACCCGATGCTGACGGCATTAAAATTATTGACAGTTTACCAGCCTGAGTTCCGTATTTTACTTCAGATCAGAACATTCATTTCAGTGTTATTCTAAACACCGAGCAGTCGCCTTGGGCTTGATTCGACGGAACGAAAGTGAAACCGAGAAACTGAGCAAAGACATCGAATGATATTGGCTGGCTATTTATAAAAGTTAGCAAATGCTTTTACTTAAGATTTGTACTGCGAGGTCCAACGTAAATGTACTACAAAACCTGAAGTAAAAGCATTTGCTAATGCTAGCTTTTATCATAAATATATGATATATTTATGCTTTTATGAATATTTTATGAATTTTTGAGTACCAATCATTCAGGCAGCTGATTGCAGCGACATCTTGGCGATCGTTGATGTGTCCGGGCGAAGCACACTTCCTGTCGTTGCTAGACTTGAAGGCGCATTGACGACACAAGCATAACCAGTGGAAAAGTCACAGATTTTTTGAGAGTTGGAAACACAATAGGTGTACAGCCTACCCGTTATTATTTTCGCCAATTTTACTGCACACCCATTTTTTATCCGGGGTGAATGGCTTTTTTCCAATGTCAACAAAAGGCTTTTTACTGCCAAAAGTTGTTGAAACCCGCATGCGAATGGCATGACTACAAATCGTTCCTTGTGTTCAACCGCATTATCAGCAATGAGTAGGAGGGACATGCGTTTAAAAGAAAGGTCGTCACCGACCTGCTCTTGTCAAAAAAGAGGCTTACAAACACGTCTGCCGGCAGACATGCCTTTCGTTTGCGATATCATTATGACAGGTGCATTGGAATTCAAATCAATTCAATCCTAAAGCCGTCTTGAAAAATATATTCTCGAGTAGTTAAGTTTTCATTGTGTCTATACCACGACCTAGATAGGCCTACACCAAAACAGGTTTGGTATACGCTCCCCCCGATCGCCTCGCCCACACACTAGGGGCCTATATCGTAAATCAGAGGTCTAACAGGACTAAGAAGCTACAAGGACGATGATGATGGGATGATGATGGTGATGATATGATGAAGATGACGACGACGATGATGATGACGATGTTGTATCAGCTCAGCCATCTTTGACGCCCGTAGTCTCGCCATCATCAGAGGTGCAATCGACGTCTTGCATCCACTCGCGTCGGAAAAATGTAGAAAGAGTCCTGTGCATTGGTTAGCTGAAGGGATATATCGGGTGTCCCAAAAAAAGTGAACCGCTTTTTGACAAGTATTTTCTCAGCGATAGATAAACCGAATTCATTGGAATTTTTCACAGAGTAACCTCAGGGTATCATCAACAAGTCTGCAAAATATCTAAGAGATCGGTCACACAATGTGCGAGTATTGTCAAATTCAAAACAGCATGTCAAAAAATCCAATATCAGAGCTAATGCAATGTGACCTTCATCATGTTCACGCAGGTGTTGACAAATTTTTCCTCAATTTTTCCTCACATTAAGTCTTTTATATTATATAAATAAGTCTTTTCTAGAGTTTCAGATTGTAAAGTTCCAGCCTGAAGAAGACCCCGCTTGGTGTCGAAAATTTGCTAAATTCTGGAAGTTGACTTCCTATTTATTATTTCACAACGGCCGTGACTATACACTCTACTGGGCAATGAGAAACCTGCACACCTTTTTTTCACCCTGGAAAAGGCATGTGTAGACAAGAAACCACACTTTTTGAAAGAGAACATATAATGTGAGGAAAAATTGAAGAAAAAAAATTTTTTTGAAAAAAAGAAATCTTAAAAAAGAAAAATAAATTTTTTTGAAATTTTTTTTTGGAGGCGGCGAGAAAATTCGAGGCGGGCGCTGATGCTAAACTAAAGATTTTTTATGTGGCCTAAATGGCCACACTGAATAACGGTCGGTCTTCCATATTTACCGACCCATTGGAACAACTTTAACATCTAATGCCATCAAAAGTTAAATTAGAGGTTTTGGCCGGCTGACTATGATCGTTTTGTCACAAAATTATCACAATAGGCAGTGATTTGGCGTGTTTTTAAAGGCATTCTGCTCAATTTATGAAGGTATTGTAAAATCAGGAGTGGACAGGAGCCCTAGGTTTGATTGGTAACGATGGTAACGGCTGTTATGTCTGTGGTATGCCCGCCAATGACGGCATTTTTGCAAATTTGACGAATAAAACCTCGTATACGTTAGTTCTTCGCACGGCTACAGATGGCGCAGCCATTAAGTGACGTTGTTTTCGCGCCTCCAACAATGTGTGCCAATACAGAAATGACCGAAGAGTCAATGGATGCAGCGCAACTGTCGTCGGGCTACCTAACTACAATGTAGTAGTGTGACCTCTCGCCGGGATTTTCGTACACACGGGTTTGACACGGGTCTGGAAAAACACGGGTATTTTCAACAAGTGTAACCTTAGCATGTAATTCTGCCCCCAACGTCAGAAGACATCATATTGGGAAGAAAATGTGGATTCATGCTCTGTCGATGAAGATGAAGATGCAAAAATAATTGTTCATTTGTCACAATACAAACCAAGAACGTTATGTCTTACAGTGGACATAAGAGTGGGATTGAAATCTAGTACAACGTGGAAGGTTAATGCCCGTTCCAAGAATGGCTTGCCACTCACAAGAGAAACGGGTTGCATGTTTAGGGTTCATGCTTAAAACGTCCCCTCCACCATTTTTTAACCTTTTAATCAATTTGATTTCAGTTTTGATATCGGATACAGGATCATGCATCTTGACTACCAAGGGTTGTGACATCGCTCCACCCTCCGACTACGCTCACACAAACTTGAAAGAAGTCTCCGAGACCTTCAATATGAGGGGTATTTTGTTGCCATAGCATCAAAGGTTGCTGAGTTAAAGCCATTTTAATTTCCCCTACCCCTAACAGAGAGAGAGAGCTGAAAATTTCGGGAAGGCCATACAAAAATCATTCTGGAAAAGGCTAACTTTATCCCTGAGGATTCAATGTTAACATTCTTAAATTAAAAGTTACACATAGTTATCAGAAAAATGTAATTTAGTTGACTGGTGGGGAGGGGGGAATGAGAAGATACGTAATTTCATAGCGAACACAATAATCCAAACCCCATGTCTGTGGCTTGTATTGGTAGTGCTCCATGGTCATTATTATGAATCATCATATCTTAGCCCGAAAATGGTGGCCATTTTTCAAGATGGCCGCCATGCAGGTACCAAGCTACTGGCGCGTTTTGAAATGGCCAACACTGGCGCGTTTTGAAATGGCCAGCACTGCCAATCGACAGGGCCAGTTTTAAGCACACTGACGTACAAATAAATTTGCTAAATATTTCTCGGTGGTGTGGCGTGCAAACTGGACATGTAGGCCGATAGTGCGGCACAAGCCCTTTCCAACAACGTCAATCCCAGCGACGCAACCGATTTGAAAGTATTTTTTCGCGATTTTTGGAAAAAATGTCGCTAAATCCGCGGTTGTTCGGCAAAGGTACGCGAAAAAGGGCTCAACTTGTGTAGAATTTAATTCTCTTTCATTTGCACCTAATTTCAGCTCAAAGTCGTGGACAAAGGATGCGACATCGCGCGGCACGAAAATCGCGTGAATGGATTCTTAAAGGTGCTCTTGTTCGAATTGTAAACATTACGGTTTGTTTATTTACATGGTTGATTATGTATAATAGTTATTTTTCCTCGGACAGGTGGTAGCACCGTGTATACCAATATATTAATGTTATCTATTTTTATATCTATCTTGATAAATATTCTTGTAACTGAAATATATTTATGATTTTACGCTCAAAAACAAACAAAAAGTTGTGAAAGGCGAGATTTAATTCGATTTTATCTGATTTGTTGGTACCAGAAGTTGGCAATAGGTGACACCCCGTAATGTTTACAATTCGAACTAGAGCACCTTTAAGCGAAGTCGGGTCAATTCGCCGACAACGTAGTTAGTTAGACCGAACATTGTCCTGATTAAAAATACTAGGACAGACGCAAGCAAATGCATAAAACTATCATGGCGCCCGCTGGTCTATGTTTAGTTCGGGAGAATGCATTGCTGTAGAATGCTGTAGAATGACGTCACGAGCCGGAATTCCGGCTCAGATCATTTGGTTTCACCGGTCTTGGAATGCAAGCTGCCCAGAAGACCGGGTACCAGTCTAGTAGTTAGTCCCTGGGTTGGAGAGTGGCGCGGTGGCGCCGGCTGTCGAGAAAAAGTAGGATTTATCACCGTCACTTCAACGATTGCAAACATTGTTTATGCATATGACTTTGAAAGCGTCGAGGCTTGGTTCGTGTGTCCCAGGGCAGCCCGGTCGATCTGATCAATCAACACTGTGCACTCGGAAAACTCCGTAATGCTTCGACAATATCCGACATTGATTTAAGATGTTTGCCCGGTAAAATGCAAATTGGCCAATGTTTGGGGAGCTCCCGGTCTCTTCCTTCGTAAAAGTACTGATTTCATGCAGTGAAACATAATGTCATCTCTGAATGATAGTCACTTCCATACGTGCCGCGAAACGTTGTAGGCCTAGTGCCGGAGCCTAGTGCGCAACTGACCGATGGAGTAAAGATTAAAGCTGCTCCTCCATGTAAAATCTGTGTGCCATCAACTGAATTTGTGTCTAAGACTGTAAAGTATTCCCCATTGATTGTTCCCGGTAAACCTAAGTGCCACATTGTCACCCTGAAACGACTTGTAATCAGCACGCAATAATAGTTAGATTCTGCTAAATTGTGCTACCCCATCATTCATCCCTGATGGTCAAGATAGGAGCTACTATTAAACTCAGCTGCGATAACGGCATGCCTATAACCGAAAAGAAGAAATGTAGCCTCGTTCAACCACAGTTAACATGAGGTCAACGGTTTACATGCCAAAGTTTGACCTCTTAATCACATCGTCGATATTGGTCCTGCGTCTATTTTGGTCCAGAGCGCGTCTGTTTTGGCCCAGAGCGCGTCATTTTGGTCCCGAGCGTGTGTATATTTGTCCCGAGCGCGTCTATTTTGGTCCCCGATGTTGCGTCTATTTTGGTCCAGAGCGCGTCTGTTTTGACCCCGAGCGCGTCTATTTTGGTCCCGAGCCACCATTTGCTGGAAGATCATCATCAGCCGTCAATTATTGCGGTGCCGCACGGACGGTCCAAAAAATTCCAACGGCGCCCCTCTCAGTACACAAACACTAAATCTAACATATTTTCCTGGCAATTATTGTCATCCTATATACCTACTTTTCCTGGACAGTATTATTGTCATCCTGTATGACTTACACCTACTTTTTCTTTTCAGATTCTCATCACTGCCTGACAGCCATTTGGTCCCCGGTGAAGTAGAGGAACTGTACACCTTGAGTCATTCCCATGCAAATACATCACGCCTTCCAACAAGGCCATGATAGGGTGCTGGTTCAATATTACCTCTGTCTGTGTACCCTCGGTTCTATCGCACGAAAATGACTGACTAATGAAGATACATTATACTTGAAGCTTGCCAAGTCGAAACAGATTTGAGCAAATCTTTTGCAATTATAACTAAAGATCGTTGGCTTTACCGGAATCGATTTTATTCCACGGTGACAATGGCTGACAGCAGTCACCGGGCTGAAGTGTACACTAATCCTGTTGCCTTGTCTGAGCTGCCCACCGCGGAGCCCCCAGATGCAAAACAATCAGGAGATAATGGACAAAACGACGCGGAAATGACCAATTACAATCCGCATTCGGCTCCACGTGCCGGGACATCTCATGAAACTGAGACTCCACCCACTTTCGGTCATCTCGGGAGCTCATTGGCTACATTTGAAAATCCAGCGTTTGACAGCAGTGACGTCACATCCAGCGAAATTCCGTCCAAGAAATTAACAAAACTTGACCCTGATAAACCTGGTGAATATAGGGGAAAATCCCTTCATGATGTGACGAACACCGGAGCAATTACTGAAGCCACAAGCGAGCAAGATAATGTCAGTACAGGCAATGTAAATGGAATTCACGATAAAACAATGGGTAATATTCCAGGAAAAAGTAAGGGCTCCGCTACGGATGGGATTGTTCTGTCGGACGGAATTTCGGGTGGTCAACCGCCAGCAGAAATGGGACCGGGAGAAAAAACTATGTTGAACGATAGCCATGCGAAATCGGTGGAAATTCCGATGGAAAAAGGCGAACTGGATGAAGGAAAGAGAGAAACGTGGGGAAAAAAGTTTGAATTCTTGTTGGCGGTTGTCGGGTTTGCTGTGGACTTAGGAAATGTCTGGAGGTTCCCGTATATTTGCTACAGAAATGGAGGTGGTAAGTAGAAAAGTCTTTTTTCATCAGATTTGAAAGTTTTACCAAGTTTTACACCGCAGAATAAGAAAGAAGTTTGACAGTTACAGCAAGCTTTGTATCAGAACAGCTAGGGTTGTTGATAAAACCCAGTCATGGGCGGTAGACCTTCAACTGGCGGAATGTATGATGTAATAATGGTAAGGAAATTCCTCTAAAAAGGGGCAAAAATGGTGTGAAAATGTCATTTCTCTGATTAATATCATGTCCCACGTCCATTACTCGTTGAAAGGAGGGTAAAGAGACCCAAAGATAAAGGAGTCCAGGGACCTGTTTCATAAAGTGACTTCTAGCTAATGGCACCTTTAACTTCAGTGCATTTTCCATTTAGTTAAAGGTACCATTAGTCACTTTATGAAACAAGCCCCAGGCCAGAACGCACGTCAATATAACGTTTGGTGACCTGGCTTCCTTGGTCCTTTTACTCAAAACGCAGCTAAATCAACAACGGCGTTGGAAAATTCTGACCAGTTCAATTGAGATCATTTCAAAATACATGTGTATAATATATGCGTCTAGAGCAGAGTCTCAGCCTAGGCTTTCCAGCACAAGAACACGTACGTGAATAGACGACTCAAATGAAGCGCCAAACTCGACAGGAATGTCAGATTTTCCGTTAAAAACTACTCCATACTGAGTCAGTGTGCACGAATCGTTATTGCAAAGAGGAAATCGCGCTTTCTTGGCACGAGAAATCTAACGGTAATTACCACGAGAGGTGAACCGATGATAATTTGGAAACAACAATCTCGCTGAGACTGAAGACGCGTGGTTTGAGGGAAACCTCACAGTCGATGTCGCTGTGACCGCTGTAGGAAAGGAATGAGACAAACAGGAATGATTGGTGCTGATCCTGGTTTAAAGAAATAATAAACATTAAAATCCTAAGTTTATCGAGTAGCGTTCATAATGGTTAAAAAAGCAACGAACAGGTTGGAGAAGTTGCCTGTTTGGTCAAACAGGCCGCCGCACCATCGCAGACATCGTAGAATGAAAAGTTACGAAATTTCAAATGATTATAGCGGTGCACTTAATTAGAAGCGCGGCCCGAACTTCAGCCACACACGCAGCAGACGGGGCTATCGCAAGAGTCGAACGAATTATAAGATAAAACGAAATAAAAATAATAGTTTATCAGTTGAGAAAGGGACGGATGTCGTCTACAGTGCTCTCAAATTACTGAGAACGTTTCTTTACAACTTTATCTTTTTATTTCTGAACATGTTTTGTTTTAATCAGCAATAAAGTATTGTATTGTGAAAAGAAGGCTAAAGAGACGGGGGTTTCGTCAACAAATGTTTAATTTATTCATCCTGCATCGTACTTTTAGCTAACATGAGTTTAACAATCACATTATAATAATGACGCAACAAAGATGGACAACAAGTGGTACAATCGCCATGGTAACATGGCCACAAACAATATGGCAATTGACATAATTAGTAGATGAATCATTGATCTCTACTAATGAGTAAATTACCACATATTCAGCTGATTACAGCAAATGAGAGATTTGTGAAGATATTTCCGCTGGGAGGTGGGCTATAACGATCCTGATGGGGGTATGGCCAGGGTCGTCGAATCATGAACAACACACAAAACATACAACATTCCCTGCCTTCGCCTCTATACTGTGGTCGCGGAGTTATGCCGGACTGGGGGCGGCTAGGTACTTCTAGGGAAGGTATGGCCCAAACAAAAATGATTTGGTATCGGGGCATGTCTCAGGATCATTCATATCGGCCCACACCACAATTTCAGTCCACAGGCCCAACCCCAAATTCCCCAGAACCAATGGGTGGATATGGAGTCGAATCCGGCATAACTTCGCGACCACAGTATTTCACCCCGTTGCCCATGCCGCAGACCGGAACTATGCAAGGAAAGGCTAAAAATGAAACGTGACTATAAATATCTACTTTCAAAAGGTTAATTACAACGGTGAAACGGATCATTAAAATAGGAAACAATCTGATCTGAACCGGTGGGAACCTTCGAGATTTAGGCCTAAAGACGTAACAGGCCATAATGTCCCACTCGACGTTGCAGTATAGGCCCAACTACGGAACAACCTTACAGAACTTGCGATAACATAACTACAGGTGATCATTAAAGAGGCCCTATATTCCTTCCCCAACCTGTGCAAAATATACCCGCGTTAAGGGAGACCTCTATTGACAAGGCTGTTAAAGGAGCACGGTATTGGATCTCAAATGCGTTATTTGACTGCCGACGTAGAGGGAGCCACCTGGCGGCAGTAAGACGAACTGCAAAAATGCATTACAAAATGTACGTAGTAAATCGGGTCAATTCGCCGACACGTCGTAGTTAGCTCCTAGGTTGGAGAGTGGCGCGGTGGCGCCGGCTGTCGAGAAAAAGTGGCAATACCGTGCTCCTTTAAAGTACCGCTCATCAACATCGCCCCTTGTAGAGTAACTATCGTTTCTAGGGTTTCCCCGTATACATTTTATTGTAATCATACTTTCTCCAACAATGGGGCGAAAGCAAGACTACGGCATTGGAGAATGACGCAATCACCGCCGGTCAAGGTGGCGCCGACTGTCGAAAAAAGTGGCAATATCGTGGCACTCTAAGTGTATTTTCCAAGAGAAATTTACCATTTTGGTGACCGGTTCAAATATACTTATATCTGATATAGAAGTTTTCAAGTTATCCCGGAATGAAGCCCATGGGTTTAGCACAGTTTAGTGCACATAATGAAAGTACAAAGATCGCTGTACAATGCACATCCACTACTTTACTCAACACATCTTTCACGGCCGTATCCCGTTTTTACCAATGACGCCGTGATTGATGCTGAATGCCATGTTATGTCAATCATATTCCTCGTGACCATGGCCCGTCAATGTCAATCACTTCAAATCCCGACTCATGTAAGGTTGCAAGTCTTGATGCCGTTAACGTCGTTGCAGTAATTAGCGGAGAAGACACAATGAGAAGAGGTTCTGCAGTGAATGCATGATACTCATGGATTGGTTCACAGTGACACTGATGGTGTTTGAAGTCAGATGAGATCGTCTTTTTTCTGACCACAGTGAAACAATGGTGCAGAAATGGTCAAGGGGAAGAATGAGGAGGTTGGCAGTGTAGAGGGAAACTGGCTGCGGCAGGACCGGTGACGACATGATTTATTAAAAAAATGGTGGTGGGGACGTCGAAGGCACGAACACCAAACATGCCATCCACGTTCGTGCATTGGCGTCAGCTGCGACTGCCAGACTCTCCAATTCAAAAAAGCTGCTTGAATTTCCATGTTGAATTAAATGTCACTCCTTGCAGTCTACAGCGGATTACGCAGTGCGCAACACGGCGCGTGTCCGGTCTCTTGTGTCAATCTAGTTTTCGCAAAGCCCCCGAAACGCCAACGCGAACGCCAATCCCATTGTTCGAAACCACGAAGGGAGCAGCGAACAATAGGATAAACGTTCGCGTTGGCGTTTCGGGGGCTTTGCGAAAACTCCCTAATACGTGCGTGTACATTATAACAGTACACCGTGTTGTAGAAGACCATGACACCTGAAGACGCACCACGGCGGACTCGTCCACGTTCCCTTGTCAACATTCCTGTGAGGAAGAGAATTGCTTCTTCTTCAGTGAACACACAAATAACATAGTATTGGTTGAATAAATATAGTCATGTGGGTGACATCCCATGCTGCTGTAGGTGGTTGGCGATCGGTCATTCAATATGAAATGTAAGAGAAACATTACAAATTGATTCCAATAAAGATTCAATTTTCCGGACGCTGAAAGGGCGGGGAAATCATAACCCATGTTGCAATCGGGACCGTCTAAAAAATTATCCATCTATTTCAATTACTTGAAATTGAATCACCTCTAGTTGCACTACAACTGTAGCTTAGCCAATTATCTCTAGACCTTGAGTTTTGCTCTGGTCCAGGAAAGTTCCTGTTCTTCATTCGACCGACAGTTTTCCCTCAAACTCCTTCTTGGAGTTTCGTCTTATCGAGTCGCTATTCGATATCCTGTCAGCAAACTTCTAGTTGTGCTCTAGCTGTATAGACGGCGATAGCTTTACCAGAAGCAACTTGTCCTGTTTGCAGAATCCTACATTCTTTCTTTCTTTGAAATGAAATGGTCCATGGACCATGTGCTCACTCGTTTGGACATAACAGTGTAATGACAGAGAGAGGTACATGTCAGTTATGAGCAATCTGGGTCAAGCCATTCCCAAGTTGCAGGACTTCAATGATTGTTGGGTTATGCCACCTGGCGGCCATACTGGATGTCCGATCGGCCAAAACTTCACATGCACATGAAGTTCATCTAGAGGGAGCCACATAGCACATTTGAGCGCTCTGGGTCAAGTCGTTCCTGAGTTATAACACATTTCATGATTTTGGGGTTACGCCACCTGGCGGCCATATCGGAAGTTTAATCAGGCCGGAATTTGATGTGCTTGTAAAGGTCACCTAGAGAGAGGTAAATATCAAGTTTGAGCACTCTGGGTCAAGCCGTTCCTGAGTTATAGCACTTGGTCGATTTTCAGGTTACGCCACCTGGCGGCCATATTGGATGTCCAAACGAACCGAAACTCGGTAATTTTAAAGGTACCCCTCTAATACATGTTTATGCAAGATATGAAGACGCTCGGTGAAATAACGAAGACCTGTGGCAGGTTCGTCACTTTTGTCGAACTTTGACCTCTGTGACCTTGAAAAAAAGGTCAAATCAAAAACCCGTTATATATGTTATGTATCCTAATTAGATACACCTATGATAAAAATTTGGAGACGATCCAGTCATTAGTTCAGGAGTTATTGCACTTTTTGTGTTTTTGGTTTTGGCCACCTGGAGGCCAAGCCAAGAATCGAATCGGACCGAAACTTGGTGTCATAGGTCATCTGACCTAGGGGTATATATGTACCAAGTTTCAGATCAATAGCTCCAGCGGTTACGAAACGTGCCCTGCTAACGGACAACGACGACGGACGACGACGACGACGGATCACGACGGACGACGGACACCGCAGGACGATATAAGCTCACGAGTGAGCTAAAAAGTGAGCCGAAAGATTATGACCACGCGCCGGTCGCTACCGAAGTAATAAGTGTTGAACTCGACAAATTAAACTTGCTCTCTTATGGGCCGATTTGTTAAACGATGGCTAAGATAACCATCGGGTTTCATTAACCCTCAGTTGACAAACTGTTTGTTAATCGAAGTGAATTTTTCGATTTTATGAATCGTTGATAGCCAAACATTCTAAAAGTCAAAAGGTTTACTTTGGTTAATTCACGCTTTGTCAGAAAAGCCGATGGTTAAACCGAGGTTTACCGTAACTATCGTTTAAAAAATCGGCCCTATGAAGAATACGATGGATTACAATGGATTTTAGCCTCACCCCACAAAACAATCTCCAGACTGACCAAATATACCCGTCACTTACATGTACATGTGTATTAAGCAATGGGAGTTGACAAAACTGGCCGAACTGGTACTTATTCAGAGAGGCCATGGACTCGATCCGAAAGAATATCACCAAACAATACCATTGAATGTCATCTTGCTTTCGAAATGCGTTAAATGAAGACCAATTCAAAAACTGTATGTTAATTGATACATTTTGATATCTTTTCAGGTGCTTTTCTTATTCCATACTTGGTCATGTTAATATTCGGAGGCCTGCCATTATTCTACATGGAGCTTGCGTTAGGACAGTTTCAGCGGTGTGGATGCATATCAGTATGGAAACGAATCTGCCCCATGTTCAAAGGTAAGAAGTTTTTCCCAGTCTTTCTAAAATTCAGAACTTAAAACGGTGAATAACATGTCCTATAGATTGTCATAATTCGGAGGAGGCGTCAGTTTGAAATACTAAGTTGATCATGAAAAAGGTGTTATCAAATTTCTTCATTATTATCTCTTTGCTGCTGATCAACACGGCACAACGGTCAACCGAGATAAGACATTCGCCCATGTGTTACCTTGTGATGTCATAGCGAAATTTGCCCAATCGAAGCGTGTTACCCTATGATGTCATCAGGATTGGAGCGCAGTTTGCCCAATCAGAGTGTGTTATGATGTCATCAGAATTGGCGTACAATTTAAATGCTCATGTATTAGTGAAATTCCTACCTCGTCATATAGTTGTCGGGAGATTAGGTGCTCGAACAGGGATAGGTACCCGAGGACCAACGTGTAATGGAGGGTACATGTATTTTGGGAAAGGCTGAACGTTTACCTGATATTGAATACTAAAGCGATCTTGGACAGCACGGAGCATACGAGGACAGCATCAATCATAAACGCCCAGGGTCCACCACGCAGCCTGCTGTTGTTACCTGCAGAAAAACTAGCGATCCATTTCCCCGTCTGCCGCCTCGGAGCACCAAGATGGTGATCCAGGCCGCTCCAATATAAGCCCTATCTTCTCCATCCTGATTCATCGTCCCTGATACGATAATGTTAAACATAACCCCCATATAGCTTCCATGTAATTAGCATTTTGATTGGTCTATTGCCAAATTTGATCCTTACGCCATTAATGGCAGCAGTCGTTGGGTCTTGTGATCGATGACATGTCCTGGACCGGTATCTCTCACATCAGGGGTGATCGCTTTATCGGTATAGGCTGTTCCGAACACCACCAATGCTTTTTCCTCGTGTGATGATCGGTTTAGCTGAGGAGGGCATCAATGGCGGTTGTCGGTCGTATCCGCCTGTTTTATCTTGTCTACCGAAGGTATCCCCGGCTCGCCAACAAAGCATGGTGGTGGTGTATGGCGTCATGGATTATTCATGCATGATTACTGCAGTGACAATAATCTTGAAGGTGTCGGCAATGATAAGGGTGTGCCAACTGTAACACCACAGGTCATTGGTACAGGTATCGCAGCATGCACTAGGTGTCGGCAATGATGATGGCTGTGCAATGGACTCGGAGCGAATGGTATCGTCATTTGTACAGGTAGATGTCGGCAATGATGATGACAAGGGTGCGACATCGTTGTAACGCCTAGCGCTTTGGTACAGGTTTCACAGCATGCACTAGGTGTCGGCAATGATGGTGGGTGTGCCGTGGACTCGGAGCGAATAGTAGGCCTACCACCATTGGCCTTGGCATAGATATCAACGCATGCACGAGGTGTCGGCAATGATGATGGGTGTGCCATGGACTCGCGTCGGAGCGAATGGTACCTCCATTGGCTTTGATATAGGTATCAGCGCATGCACGAGATGTCGGCAATGATGGGTGCGCCCTGGGTCCGGAGCTAATGGTATTACCTTGGGCGGGAGGTGTCGGCGGCGATGATGATGATAGGGGTGTGCAATGGACTATCAAAGAGTGTTTTGCATCGCCGCATAGGTACACGTGTACCATAGCCATGATACCATGCACTACATGTTGGGAATCGAAACATGAGGAAAGATTCGATGACCCCGAACTTTTTTGATATAGTTAAAACATCAATGAGTGTCGGAGCCGAATACAATGGGAGACTCGACCAACTTCCTCGACGTCAGTGGACATCACCGGATCTACGATTAGTTCTCTGACCTCCTACCTGAACATTCTGAGAAAAACTGACTATTACTGGTCAAATGTGGGGGCTGAGGAAACTATCAAAGTCAATATATCAGTATGATTGAAGGATTATATCGATTACCCGTGAGATCTGAGTACTCGGTCTGACTAGTCTGGGAACTTCCGGGAACTTGTATTGCCAGTCACCGGACGTGAATCATCATCGGTAGATGTGAGTCAATCGGATTGATTTTCGATGACGGTGTCCCGACTGGACCAGGGACCATCGCTGGAGAACAGGGTGTGTCAAACACTGTTGTCCCGACTGGACCAGGGACCATCGCTGGAGAACAGGGTGTGTCAAACTGTTGTCCCGACTGGACCAGGGACCATCGCTGGAGAACAGGGTGTGTCAAACTGTTGTCCCGATTGGACCATCGCTGGAGAACAGGGTGTGTCAAACTGGCAAGAGGTCGTGCCAAATTTGTTTTCTTCAAAGAATATGATGATTATGAACACAATCTCTAATGAGACGTCAGCAGGAATTCATAACCTGATTTGAAAAGCAAGCCTGATATTGGTAATCGGTTCGAGGCTGGATTCTTCTACTCTGCATATTCCAAAGCCATTCGGCCTGCTGTACAGTACTGATCCTAAACGGAGGGTGGAAGTCGACGGAAGCGATGGAGGTGTTGCTCCCCCGGAGATTGTCGTAACTTTACGGAGTGGGAAACCTATTGCTCAGCCTGACAAAGGATTTGCGGGAGCTTTGCGAATAAGAGGGAATTTTCGCAAAGCCCCCGAAACGCCAACGCGAACGCCAATCCCGTCGTTCGATGGCATGAACAGAGCACCGAACAAAAGGATAGACGTTCGCGTTGGCGTTTCGGGGCTTTGCGAAAACTCGGTAAGATCCCTGGTGTAGGGCCGGCAACAACTAAAGGTGCCTACAGGTCGGCATTGCGTCTTGAAGCAACTCGACGGATCTGTCGCAGATCAAAAAACTACCACGTGCAGGCCGACGTTTCAGCGATTGAGAGGAACTCGGAGCAACTGGCAGTTCCTCGAACAGCACGCTCAACTAGCGGATCAGGCAGTTGCTCGGAGACGCAAGCGCGCTCAGGTCGACAATATCGGCAACTGATCAGTCACTCCGAGTTGCTTCCATCGCCGGAAAGCTGGTTGCCGCGAGTTGCTTCAAGACGCAATGTCGACTTGTAGGCACCTTAAAAGATGCCTGCAAGGGGTTCTTGATACGCTTTTCTGTGAGAACTAGAAGCTTTTTAAGAAGGATAAGGAAGCCAAAACAGTGAAGTGCTCAGGATTAGCATTACCAGAGAGAGACGCCGCCGCACGCGGCTGGAGTTGGTAGGGCGTGACCAGACGGCTGATGCCAATGGAGAAGAGTTATGACTGAGGACAGTTGAGATTCCTCGATACAAGTCCCTGAAACCATCAGCAAATCCTGCTGATTCATATTTTTGTCATTCCCGATGTTTATATGGCGATATACCATGCCGGCAGCCGACGGAGAGAATATCGAAATCAGATGAAAGTCCAGGACAGCCTTTAACAGCGTCATCGGCGGTTAGCTGTTCGATCTGATCGATCTTGATAGGCAGATATCCCCGGTAGCTGCCTCATTGCCTGCCGGTGATTTGATCTGGCGGGTTCTTGGACCCTGCTAAGCCACCAAAAGCCATCTATCACTATCTTGTTAACACAAATGTTCCTGTTTGTGTCCTGGCTATAGTGCCTTTTAACTTCGCAGTATCGTGGAGGTGCTGAGACCGAATGTGTACCGTGACTGCTTCGTCCACTCTAGTCCTTTCAGTGCACATCAGGTCTGTCTCTTTTGTCTCCTGTCAAAGACAACAGGCAGCTTACTGCAGCCTTCACTTTACTGCACTGTAACCTAACCTACATCAGGACCAATGTAGAGGACAAAGGCACAACCTTCCTGTCTGTCCTGACACACGGAACAGCCTATGTCAAATACGACATTCGTGATCGCTAAATCCCCCCTGACATTAATACATGTATTCATTATTCGTGCTAATGCGTCAGATAGACAACCCGTACTTCAGCAATTCCCGACCAGATCTTGACATTGCATCTTAAATCAGCCAATTTCGGCATAAAACCAGGGGCTTGGATTGTAATTTGTCGCCGGTTAGGGTGGGCATGTTGATATATGCTCGTCGATAGAGGCTAGGATAACCGTTTATTTCGTGTTTCGCCATCCGATATAAGCCCGTCTTGTAAAAATCGGCAAACAGACGAGAGAACCCGTATTGGCAGTCGCATTTTTTTCATAATGGGGGCATAAAGTATGGCAATTTCTGTTGGTAGAGAGAAACTATAGAGATTTCCCACCGATAGACTCCCGAATCAAGACCAAGTTCTGGAGAACAAGCGACCACGACATCCCTAAAGTCGTTCTCACGGTGAATGGGAGACCTATCTTCCATCTTCGTCAACAATACTTCCCAAATGTTCGTCCGAGCACAAGTGATATACCGTACCCAAAATATAGCACAAAAAACGACACACAAAATGACAAGTAAAGTCGTCTCCGAATTTCGCAAATTTTCGACCCCAACCGGGGTCTTCCTCAGGCACTTTCTTGTAGAGATCCCAGAAGTGTAAATGTTCTTAGTACAAATTCCATAAAAGCTGCTGCTAATGAGGACCGCGCTGAACTAACACCACACGGCGTCGCTGCGAGCGTTGTGACCGAAATTTCTTCTTTTTTACGTTATTTCAATTTACTTTTGGCATGAAAATAACCCGTTTGTTTTGGTAGCCCGACAGAAAAATTTACATCATCTTGTAGTAGATGAAAATTTCTCTAACTTCATTTGCTTTTTCCCTTAAAACGACGAAATGTGATACCGATAAAAGCATACGTTTTGTCTCATTATTCCTGTAGAAAATGTACAGGCCATTTTCTCATGACGCAACGTCAACACCTAAAATTACGTCAATGACGTCGCTCAGGTCACATCGCTCGCAGCGCCGACCTGTCGGATATCGCCCTCCTCATT
>NMRB01001305.1:71409-81466 GCA_002633025.1 Notospermus geniculatus
ACGCGGCGCAACACGGACGAAACGTCGAGGTAAAACCACTCACAGCGCCACCAAGTGGCGGTAGTTTGCATTTTCTCGTGTTTGTAATGATATCATTTCGATACATGAAAGTGAGTGTATCAATTTCAAAGGGGTCCAACCATTACGTTAGGTTGGGTATAACCTGCCAAAATACCATCAACAATAACATTCGAACCAACTCGTTTTGCTTTCAGAGCATTTTTGTGCTAAAAATCTACTACTATGAGGGTGTGGAAGGAATGGCTGACTACACATACCCCAACTGGGCCATGGGAGTCGGCTGGGTGATCACGTGTTCATCTCTGATCTGTGTACCAGCATATATAATTTACAAATTCATCCGAACTCCAGGCGCGTTGGTGGAGGTATGCCCTTGGACGCGAAGGATTCATTCCTGTTGTGCTTTGAATGGGGCATTTTATGAAATCTAGATAGAGACCGAGCTGAGATTCTGGGAAACAGAAATGATGATCACGTGACTGGATGTGGACGGCGGAATCTTCCAAATCTCAACGCTGAGTTATAGAGGTTCTTCACTGAAGTCACAACGGTCACGTGACTAAGAATCGGCCATATTGGCCGTCAAATGGCCGGCGATGACGTCAAAAATGATTACGTCTTGACATTTTGACGTCACGATCTGTGTGTTGACGCTGTGTTCATGCCGTGACGTCGCTTGACATTTTGACGCAATATGGCGGCATGCCGCATCGTGTCGTCATGGAAATGTGACGTCACGTGAAGAACCTCTGTAGCAGAACGTATTTCTTCCTTCTCCCGGAATCTGAGCTCATTGTTTTCTCCCTTCATCTCTTACATTTAATGTTGTGTTTCAATCAGTCCCACCCGGTGAAGATCCCACATTCCAGATTTCTCATTTTCTAGGCGGCATTTCGTGCATTATTTTCCTCTTGTAGTTTTTGCATTAGTGCATTTCAGATGGCCAGCCAAGCTCCCGATGACGCTGATGTATTAGACGGTTATGATATTAAGAGTAGGGCTTAATATATCATAACCGTCTACTACAACATCCCTTCATTATCTCTTCTTGTTTTTTCTCATCACTAGTCGCGTAGATATTTTGTATTTATCTTCTTCCACTGCTTTGCATCTGATTGCAGTGCCTTTTCATCATGACCGTACTATCGTATCAGGGGATATATTTTCCCGGTTACACCTACCCAGACTGGGCAGTTGTTGTAGCGTGGCTGGTGACGTGTTCCTCCATTGCCTGTATACCATGTTATATGGTCTACAAATTCTTCATAGTTGGAGGAAGTTTAACGGAGGTAATGTTGGAAGACGGTCGTGGTGACATGAGCGGGTCCGAACCTGATAGCATGAAACTTCCTAACATATGATGGCTTGTGTTTGTTAAACTCTGTCTTTAAGAATGAGAACATCGACACCGTACTTTTGAAGTACGATGTCGATGGTATCCTTGCTTAGGACAGAAAGACAACGTTGTGTGTGTCGTGAGCTGTGACACTTCACACAAATACCCGACAATGAGAAAGACGAATGGACAAAGATTTGAGTGTGCGCATGTATACTGCAGTGACAACGGCAGATCATCATGCAAAGTGCTGATGAAGTGTTTTAGTGGAAATTATGGCCATGCATGCACTTCAAAAGCGGTTGAAGCAGCTATCATCAAAACGGACAATGCTGTTGAAAATCTTTGCCACTCTATCAAAAGACCACGGAAAATTGGCAAATGGATATTTAGATCGATGCACACATCCACGATGCTACTACAATCATGTAGTTTGAAGTTTGATTTCACGTCTGACGTTTTCAAACCAATTTTGGCGCTTGTTGATCAAGTTTAGTTACTTATCCAGCTTGTAGGTCATTGTTTTTCGCTTTTTGGTCATCAGTTTGTTCTCCTTGTCGGGTTTTGTAATGTATTAACTTCTGTTTGTACGTTTTGGTCATTTCCAGTCTTCACAAACTTCTATGTATTGAGTAAAACATTATACATGTACAGCACATTGCAAAGCGTAAAGTGTGTGAGCTTCGGTTCCAAATGTTCTGGAACAGTACAGGTCTCAAGGGTTGTGAGAGGAATGAAAAATGTGTGCTCTGCAAATCCATGGTGCCTCTCTCACCCCTACTGAATCTGAACATAGGCTAACAAAATCCAAAAGGGAAGAACACTGACACTGGAAATGGCCATATACTTCTAATCAACACGCTCTAATCATCTCCAGATGTTGTGATCGACTTTCAGCATGGTGTTTTCCCTTCCAGATCCCCTCTCTTCCTCTGCGAATAAACATTTGTGTCTGGCCATTCATTGATGTCGTAATTAAGCAGCAAGTTCTTTATTCACCTGACAACGATAGGGAGTTTTCGCAAATCTGACGAAAAACGAAGTACGAAATACGAAATTGGACTTCATCTCCATGACGTAACGACGGTAACGTATTTCAGGAGATGGTTGGTACCGCAAATATCGCCTGCTGCAAGAGCGTCTTTTAGCGTATTACGTTAAACCGAAAGAGTTACCGTGTATCTTGAATTTATAAATTTCCACTTCGTTTCTACGAAGTGGAAACGAAAGATAAATTTCAAAGTTTCATATACACCATAACTCTTTCGGGTTAACGCAACACGCTAAAAGACGCTCTTGCAGCAGGAGATATTTGTGGTACCAACCATCTCCTGAAATACGTTACGTCATGGAAGTGAAGTCCAATTTCGTATTTCGTACTTCGTTTTTCGTCAGATTTGCGAAAACTCCCTATTGTTTGTAAAGCAACAAAACGAAAAGGTTCTTGTCGTATTTCTGAGCTGAATTTGTTCAAATTGGGAGGTTTAGAAATCAAACGATAAACGTAAACGTTAACGTTATTTTTCATAGTACACATTAACCAGATTTTATATTGCATTTTCGGTACAAAAATAAACGTTGTCGTTAAAGTTTACGTTTATCGTTTGATTTCTAAACCTCTCTACTTTCTTGAATGCACGTACGTACAAATACATGTGCATTCCAAACACTGGGAGAGTGTCTATAGATCAGACAAACCTCTGATATCACGACAGAACCTGTACAAAAGAAAAGAACGGGTTGGTTGCTGCCGTGCCTTCGATTCTACCCAGGGAAAGGCGTGGTTGCGATCTTACCCTTGGTTATTTACTGATGCAAGTTTAGCGATTGTAAATGAGCAAGAACTTGCTGTTGTCTCCCTGCACTGACTGGTGTGATCCCTGCTGTTCTCTCCCATCTAACAATTTGCTTGTCGTTTTCCTGTCATTTCCATTTATGTGTACTTTCAGACGTTGTTTATTCTGACGATAGTGAACAATTCTCAAGCTGGTCTATCGTTAAATGATTACAAGTATCCACAGTGGGCTGCAGGGGTGGGCTGGCTGGTCACCTGCAGTTCCCTTGCCTGCATACCTCTTTATATTATGTATAAATTCATCATTACGCCGGGAAGTGATTGCAAAGAGGTAAACTAGCAAACCAATGTAAAACATCGAAATCAGTAGGCCTAACTTTATCGCCACTTCACATCAAGGCTATACATGGTATGGCATTCATTCATGTTGCATGTGGAAACGTCTGAACCCTCTCTCTCCCCACCCCCGCGTCGTTATCCTGATGCATGCCTGCCTTGTCATACTGTTGTGACACCCGGTCTTCCATCCTTCAAGCACGTCCACCCATGCATGAATGCTAACGGGGAAATAAACTTGAAATCGAAGTCGGCCTATTCATCGGTTGGTATTCATAAAAATTAGCAAATGCTTTTACTTAAGATTTTCACAGTAGTCTCCAATGTAAATGTACATGTACTACAAAATTCAAAGTAAAGCATTTGCTAGCTTTTATAAATATCAGCCACTGTTTCGGCGGCCCCCGCCATCTTGGTTTCTACAGAGATTTTGTGCGCGCGCACTTATCTGGTAGGCAAATCAAAGCATGTGATTGGTCGTGAGATCCGAATTTGCCCACCGGATATAACTGCGCATGTGCAGTTTGCACGAAATCCAAGATGGCGGGGCCCGTCGAAACACAATGAATACAAATGACAAAGTTTGGTAACAACAGACTAGTCCCCTGTACACCACTAGGAAGAGGGATTTGTTAGAGTCGATTGGATTTCAATCTCTTCAGTACTTTAGTATTCCAAATGTAACAACTGTGTTGTTTGTTATGAAGTATAATATAAGTCAAAGACAACTGATGACAGACAGAGGACAAAAAGAAACCACAGCGACAGGAGTCCATTTCTGGTTGCTATCTATTCTCCATAAATAAGAAGCTTGGATAAAGAAAGCAGACGAATGAGGCAGATAATGTTATGCATTATCGTTACTGATACGTCTCTCATGAATAGCAGTGTATACGAACTGTCTGAAAATGACTTAGTAATTTAGCCAAGCAATCATTCAACTGACCAATAACACCAATACCAAAATGATCAATACGGTGTTGATCAGTCTAGTAATTGCTTGGCTAAACTGCATCCCTCGCTGGGATTAAGGTCTTTCTTTTGGCTTTCAGCGACTGAGGGAGATGGTCAGGCCAGTGGACAGGCCCAAGTATGAGGAGGAATTGGTTCAGATGCAACCTGTGTTCTTATAGAAGAGATGGATGACATTTGCTTTGCTTCTCAAAGGATTAGTTGGCTTTTAGAAGACGAGCTGAAACTGAGAGGGTCCCATGCACCCTGGCCACAAGGGGAAGGCGGGTCTGACCTGTGTTAAAGCGGATCTAACTGCAAGCCCTTGTCGAAAGAAAAGGTTGGACTTTGTTTCAGGGTCAAGTTGGAGGTTGATTTTACTTACATTGGATCGACCCTGAGTGTCAGATGTAAATATCAATGATAGCATTATAATCAGGCAGATGGAACTTTCCGAACAATGGATTGGAGAATATCAAACATGTAAATGCAATCATGCCTGTCAAAATGAAGAGATTGATTGGAGGTCCTTTCAAAGGTCACAACAAATTAGTTTGTTGTCGTTTTTATTCAGAACAAACTATGATTTTCGACCGTTTTTAGAGCGTGTCCCTGTCTATATGCATAACGAAATAGTTTTCATTCCTATAATATATTCTATTGTGACATACGCACACAAGAAGCGTTGTATACATGGCTGTACTAGTTTTCGAAGCAGATAGTGTCTTTGGTCACACCCTGTTGACATCGAGCTATGCCCGACTTGCAGGAAAGGTCACGTAAGACTAAGAGATTAGGGAGTTTTCGCAAAGCCCCCGAAACACCTACGCGAACGTCTGTCCTTTTGTTCGGTGCTCTCTTCGTGGCATCGAACAATGGGATTGGCGTTCGCGTTGGCGTTTCGGGGGCTTTGCGAAAACTCTCTATTGTCTGACGGCATCGTGTACTAATCCGCTCCACGTCGAGCTATTCTTTACTAACTACGTTGACAGTGGGCAAAAACAAAAGCAACTAAAAGATTTTCTCGGCGTCTTTTAATCTAGATGATGCATTTTCCAAAACTAAAGTTGTCTTGAAAAACTTTCTTGAAACGCTCCGGCATCACTTCTTGGGATGTTATTCACAAGGCCCCGTAACTTTATGGGTACACAAATCCTTTATCGTGAATAAAGTCCCAGGCTGTTAAGAATTACGTAATCTTTAACTTTGATGTTCTGGGCTGGGTTGCACAAAACTCATGTTAGCGCTAACTTGGTGTTAGCGCTAACTTTATGTTAAATGACGTAAAAAGACAATGGATTTTTACGTCATGTAACATAAAGTTTTGTGCAACCGGGCCCAGGTATGTAACTCGATTCGGTGTCAATTCGAAATTGCATGGTCTAGAGAAACACAATTCACTCTCAAGCTAGGATTGATTGACTCTTCTTTTTGTGTGTTATCAAGATCATTCGTAAGATATCATTGCATTATGATCAAAACTTTAGGCTATTTCAGATTTCATATAGAATAGATATAGATGTGTAGAAGGAACTGGATACATGTATATTATGGTCATAGACTACAGAGAATCGTACTATATGAATATAATGATGTAATCATCTGTATAGAGACTTTTATATAACTGTGGGAAAAACAATGAATGAACTGAGGACCAGTCTATACAGGCGGACCTTTTAAGTGCACTCTTTCCAAGTCGCTCTGTAGTTTGTTGTCAATGAATTCTTGTGTAAGTATTACTAAATCAAGTGAACTGGTCGTATAGCAGTATTAACAGGAAAATACATATCATTAACGCATCATGATACTGTGCAGATTCCTCTTTTTATTGTGCAGATCGTGAACGACAAACATTTCGAAATACATGTATAGGCGTACCGGTAGCTGATTTCTGTACAAAGAGAAAGGAAGTATTCATTCATGGCACACTTGATAGAACAACCGAACGAGAGCACAATTTTGGCACATCCTGTATACTGTCAAACTATCATAAGTGTTTGTTATAAAAGTATTTATGTATGTTATATGTCTGTTATAATCTTGGGCGTGCGTGATTGTGGTTTATAAACTGTCGTCTCGGGTCTCTTCGAAGCTCTGGACGTAACTTTGATCAGACTCTACTGATAAACAAACCCAATGCTTGGGAGATTCGAGGTGAACTTTACCTTTTCCTGTTGATAACCTGCGTCACTAGCTACTGTCCAAACCCCATGGTGAGCAAGAAGAAACTGAAAACCATAGATCCATGTACAAAAGTTTCTTTCTTCCATTTGAATTGATGCTCTATTCCAAAACATCTTAATGCTTACTTTGTGGGCGAGAAAGTGAAAAGCAGATGCGACATCAGCACCAGCTGATGACTAGCTTGAGATGGCCTCATCCGGACTTTACCAGGGCCAATAATGCTATGGCGTCGGCCCTGACGGAAAAATCAAATACAACACATCAGCACCAACCACATGATAAGTTCTTTCATTAACCTATCGTCCTCCAGAGATGTTGGTTGAAAGTTTTATTGCATTCCACAAACATAGGATGAGTTTCGTCTGGTTGCTTCAGAGCCTGACAACCTAGTATGGCAGTGGTGAGAATGTGTTGCGTGTGGGTCACCCCTTGTGACCACGTTGTTGAATGTTAGACCAGGTGTTTGTCTGATATTGTTTGTTGTCTTGTACTCATTACTTTCCTATGAATAATGTAACATAAGATTCGTTCACTATGGTCATTCACATGAACTATTGTTTCGACTGGAATGGAAACAACTGACAATTGGAAAGCTTTAAGGGGATCAATGAAGAGGATCAAGAGCAGCAAACCTGAACGAATGGCACCCATGATGAGCGATGTTGCTGTCATGGCGAGCACCACAGTCGAGTGCAAGAACGTGGGAACCAATCAGAACACGTGTTACTAAGGAGTAGAATGATTGGTTGATGGCAAAGGGTCAGTCTTATATCCTAAAGCTGCTTTTCCACGAGACGTTTGCGGGCGCGGAATTGGAGGCGGGCGCGGGTAGAAAAAATCAATCCAACGTATTTCCCTTTAGCTGTTTCACCCGCATCCGCTCCCACCACCGAAACCGCGTCCGCAAACGTCTCGTGGAAAAGCAGCCGTACACAGAGGGTACACGTCCACGATTTGGCACTCGACAGGCCTCCTTGCTTCGGGCATGTTTTTGTCGGGCTTTTCTGTGGTTGATCAGTCGTAGGTCCTCCGACTCAGAGGATCCTGGGTAGGCCTACATGGTCACTTGTGATAACGATTGTGATTGAATGAGTTGAGGTATTTGTTGATGGAAAGCAGACGACGATACCGTGGCCAGGCAACAAGGTTCATGGAAGCTTGGAGGAATTATACTGACAGTATAATTCCTCCAAGATGGAAGCTTCTGAGGCGGTAATCAACTGCTTCCTCTAAGCACACCGTGCGAACCAGTTTAGCTTCTCTCTCTTGTTGTTTCGGCCATGACTGAGTGTAGTGTTGGACCTTGGAGGAATTGTCAGTATAATTCCTCCAACATGTCCAAGGTTGGACAAACAGTGATGTGCGAGGTTAGGAATGCTGTGTGGAGGAGGAGTGTACGGCAAGGGAAGAAGCTGCCCAGTGCGGCATAATTCCGCAACGACAACGGTAAAGGAATCCTTCAGGAGATCTGTTATTGGTCCACAATGACGTTTGCGGAGCTGGAGGGGGATTCGCTCCCCCTCTTCTGTATGAGGCAGTAGAGATGTTGTGAGTGTGAATGATCAGCGAGTGGAATAGAGGTTCTTCACGTGACGTCACCCCCTAATTAGCATAGAATTCATAGGAACTGGTGCGGCCATATTGGCCGTCAGTGTCAATGGGGTTTGCTGAAAGAAATCAGATTTTAACTGGAATATTTTCCAAACTACCTTTCTTATCATTTCAGTTTCTTATACGATTTGTCAAATAAAATCACATGTTCTATAGCAGTTTGATGATTGGATGACACTTTTCTGTTGTGAAAACAGACAATTAGTGCTGAATTACATAGAGTTGCAGTGTATTACTGACGGCCAAGCACATAGCTTATTATGTATTAATTAGCTCATTATGCATCAAGTTGTGACGTCGGTGAAGAACCTATTATAATAGCAGTCTCCTCTTGTTCGTCTGGTGGAGTGAGAAGTGATACATGTATATGCATGAATGACGTATAGAAGCCCATTCATTAGCTGTTGAGTGATATTCATATTGACGTACATTGTATAATTATGTGATAATGTATAGTTGTTAGAAGTATAATTGTTAACTGTGCAGATATGTATGATAGTTAGTACTAGATCCTATGCATCGACCGTGTAGATATCACTCACATCTATATTATTATACATTTGTAAATTTATACAAAATGTAAGTTTGTGTACAAGACCACTTCATCTATACAATATAAGCATTATTTAAATGTAAATAAGTGTCTATGATCGTTGATCCATTAATATGTAATGATAAATGTAACATATGGCTGTACTAACGACTTCGTGGTTCTTTCTTTTCTCTAGACCTACTCAACATGGTCGATCAATGCTTTAAGCTGTAAAGGCGGTGACAGACTGGCGCGTAACCAACGCGTCGGAAAGCGTTCAACCAATCAGGGACGCCGTAACACCGTCCGAAACACCTACAGAAGAATTTGATTGGCGGAACGCCTGCAGGACGCGTCGCGTACGCGCCGGTCTGTCACCGCCTTAACAGCTTATTTTGCGGCAAACACAACTGCAGGCCTACCATGGAATAAGAACCAATGCTCAGGCTCGAGACCCTTCACTACATACCTTGGGACAAACATTAGCTTATACCTGGCTGTGACGGAGCGGCAGATTGAGGAGTAACGACAACCAATTAAAACAAGAATATAATATAATTAAGAAACTAAATGAAATAAATATTTACATAAGAACACAGATAATATCTTCAACACACACACTGTCCATTTAAAAGTCCACACGGCACATACGGAGTCAGTCAAATGTAGGCCTATGCGAAGGCCGCGCAAGACGAATGTTACGGGCGACGGCGCCCACGAGTCAATGCAACACAGTTAAATATCACAGAACACGGATAGAAGATACGCGACGCACGATAATATAAAAGTCGGTCCGGAATTCACGCGAAAGGTCGGGTTTAACACATGTAGCTACATATACGGAATAAAGGATACGAGCACGGGTGTGAGTACTTAGCACTTAGAACGTTCCCTTCACCAGATCTCAACACGACAACGACTCCAGCGTAAAAATGGATACGTAGTTTCCACGATACGACGGCACCAACGCCAGGCAACTCGTTTTGGTTCCAACACCAGGATTCAGCGACGATCGGACAACGAATCATCTTCAGTTTCAGCGGCACCAACGCCAGGAATAGGAGCTCCTCTGATCACAGCCCAACTGCACATGCTGGAGTCCAAGGCTGTAATGCCTAACACAACACAACACACAGCTCACACCCTGCTCTCTCTGAATAGCTCACACCCGGTTATATAATTGTAATAGAAAGTCACCGACCCAAACAACTCTGCTGTTTCCAAAAGCAAGTCACTATTGAATAGATCCATTGCAAGTCAATAGAATGTTCAGAGTTCAGGCACTGTTCAG
>NMRB01001305.1:81993-95690 GCA_002633025.1 Notospermus geniculatus
GATTTTAACTGGAATATTTTCCAAACTACCTTTCTTATCATTTCAGTTTCTTATATGATTTGTCAAATAAAATCACATGTTCTATAGCAGTTTGATGATTGGATGACACCTGTCTGTTGTAACAACAGACAATTAGTGCTGAATTACATAGAGTTGTCGTTGTATTACTGACAATTCGTGCTGAATTACATAGAGTTGTAGTGTATTACTGACGGCCAAGCACATAGCTTATTGTTAATTAGCTCATTAAGCATCGAGTTGTGACGTCGGTGAAGAACCTAATAGCAGTCTCCTCTTGTTCGTCTGGTGGAGTGAGAAGTGATATATGCATGAATGACGTATAGAAGCCCATTCATTAGCTGTTGAGTGATATTCATATTGACGTACATTGTATAATTATGTGATAATGTATAGTTGTTAGAAGTATAATTGTTAACTGTGCAGATATGTATGATAGTTAGTACTAGATCCTATGCATCGACCGTGTAGATATCACTCACAACTATATTATTATACATTTGTAAATTTATACAAAATGTAAGTTTGTGTACAAGACCACTTCATCTATACAATATAAGCATTATTTAAATGTAAATAAGTGTCTATGATCGTTGATCCATTAATATGTAATGATAAATGTAACATAATGGCTGTACTAACGACTTCCTGGTTCTTTCTTTTCTCTAGACCTACTCAACATGTCGATCACTGCTAATACAGCTGATCTTGCGCCAAGTACTATTGCTCACAACTGCAGGCCCACCATGGAATAAGAACTAAATGCTTAGGCTCGAAGCCCTTCACGACCTTGGGACAAACATTAGCTGGTATTCATAAAAGTTAGCAACTGCTTTTGCTTAAGATTTGCACATCAATGTCCAATGTAAATGTACATTACAGAACTTGAAGTAAAAGCATTTGCTAGCCTTTATAAATACCAGCCATTAGCTTACACCTCTTGGAATATTTTGACGTGATTAACAGTTGTCAGTGAGTTATTTTGAACGCGTCTCTTAGAAATTAGCGTCGAAAACATTCAGCAATAACAACTACATGTATATTTAGTGGAGTAATGTTGTTACTTCTGCGAAGGTTTTTTTCCCACAACAAAATATAGCATCGACTTCAAAATCTGCTTGGTGTCTTCCCTGTATTTACGCCCCCCTCCAAGACAGTAAAGATACAAATTAAAAGCATAGTTACAAACGGCCACGTCGGCAAGAAATTCATTTTGAGCGTTAGAACGAAGAATCCAGTAACTATCAGTCATATCATAATGTCGTGAGACTTCTGGTATGTCCATGATCAGGTAATATATGGGAAAAGGCAAGGTGGTGACGACATACAGAATGCTGATAAACACGAGCATGCGCGTTAGGGAGGCTGTCTTCTTCCCGTCAGAACCCTCGTGACTTCCGGTGATTCTGATTCTTTTATTCGAGGCGAGTTTTACAGTGACGATGATGATGACGTTACATGTTGTTATGATAATGAAAGGAATGAAGGCTCCGCCTAACAGATGAAACAGAGATACTAACAGCTCGATAGCTGGGTGATTCTCAACGTGAATGTAAAGAGCCTCATAACCTATAATGTAAACAAAACGTATTACTGGCGACGTCGCCCATTTTTAGAAGAATGGGGCGAATTTGAAATGGAGCGCGGGAGCGGACAAAAATGCGTTAACCCTGTTAATAGCATCCCATAAAAGTTTTCAGGCTGGCTACGTCATTGCATCCTCGTACCCAGGGTCTTCACAACCGCTCCCTTCCTCGAACTTGTTTCCGAGTGAGAGGTACGGCCGAAAATAACCCGAGATTCTCAGGATGACGAAATTGTTGCTGGTACGCTAAGAGTAAACGCTAGATTCACAGATCTAGCTTCATTAAATGGGGCAGGACCGCCTCCAGTACACTGTATTGAACAGGGCTGATTGGCTCCCCTTGCAGATGGTGGGGTATCAACACCAAGGCCCTGAACATGAACTTACTGTCTAGATGACTTGGCGTCGTTCGCCCATTGGTTAATGATCATCTCATTATCTACATCCACATGTAGGCCTAGGCCTAGTGGGCTCGTGGGCCGGATGAACTTTTGATTTATTATATTCTTTCGACTCATCAGATTTTCATGCATTTTTTGTCTCTTTGATAGAACTTGATTTGACAAACTAATGGAGAAAACACAAGGAATTATCACCGAACTTGTCAGTGTTGTTGATACTGAATGGCCAAACAGTGAACTATGTAAATCGTCATCTCTAACATACAGTGTTTGTACAGATATCAAATCTACAAAAGCCCAGATCCTCATGCAAACGTTCATCTCCGTAATTCCAAACCATGTAGGCCTATGAAACACGCCATTTTACCTGATGCTTCGTCCCTGACATACTGATGAGTAAAGAACGTGTTTACGTTGAGGATGGTAATTACAACAGCAGTAACGATGACTGTTCTCCTTGATTTCGATGTGGTACAGAGTCTTGAGGCGGACATGGGGAACCTAACCGCTATCAATCTGTCTATTGACATCTCAGCCAGGAACAGGCCCGATAACATCGAAGTTGTCCACCCAATGAAGTAATTGTACCTGTGAACCAATAGTTACAGTTCAACAAATGACAGAAAAAAGGAGAGAGAGAGAGAGAATTGATCAGCAGACTGATATAGGCCATTAATCACTGGAATCAGTCAGGGAATAATACCGTTAGCTTATGAGGTATTTCAACGAATAATGAAACTTATTGTTTCCCAATTTGGTGTAAAAACCTAAAAAAAAGGTATGACAATTGGACTGATCTTGCATTTACATACTTACTTATAAGCGTAATCACGAAAATGTGGTATCTCAGCACCAAGCCCAGAAAAATAAAGCGTCATTTGGATGAGAGGCATGAACCAGACCAGATCGAGTAGAAAGAGTGTATCAGCTACAGCTATAGCTGTGATATAAACACACGGAGACAAATCCTTGTTGTGCCGCCTGTTGGCCACCAATACAACGAGGAGATTTCCAGGGATACCAAACACCACTGGTACAGTCCAAAGATAATTCGCACAGATCTGATACAGTAGGTGGAGGCTGTAGTATGCATCGTTACTTTGAGTCCAGATGGTTGTTGTCTGCTCACCGATAACTAATCCAAAATTCGTCCCGTTTCCCGACATTAACGGACTTGGTACAGAAAACCCAAGGCTGGGCATCGTTCATTCAAGCCGTTGTCGCTGTGCTCTGCAGCGGTACGTTTTTCCGAAAAATCCGCGAAGACGGAATGGGAAAGTCGAAAAGCGAAGCCTCCTCAGAGCGGAGCTCCACACCGGGCGTGGCCAGAGATCAACACGTTTGGTGTCGTCGGTTCGTTGAGGCGGACTCAGCCATTTGCTACATTCCCCTCTCCTCAGACATAACTTGGAGTTAGTTTGGACGCTCGATGCCCTTCTCACTGAATGGACATAAAGTCAGCTCCACTGCTTAGACCATTGTGCCATGATTAACAAACACGTCGAAAATAGACTGGGCCGTTATTTCTGACAGTGTCGCTCAGATTAATCACGACAAAAATAGAGAATTGCCAGCAATAATTCTGTGTCTGACATATCGTGAATTCGATATACCTCTGTTTATATGTCGGCGATCAGGGACTGTACGCGAATAGCCATCTACATCGTGGCGAAGGCATGAATGCTAATAAACACGAGCATGCGCGAAAGGAGGTTTATGACTTCCGGTCATTCCGATTCTGAGCTTTTCCCGTGACAATGATTACAGAGCCTGATGTTCAAGTCAGGATCTATAGGCCTATTTTACGAATGAGTTCTATAACTGAGTCCTCTAAACTCATCAAGTTGAATGTAAAAAAAATAAAAAAATAAAAAATAAAATAATAAAAAAAATAAATAAATAAATAAATAAAAAAAATTGTAAACATATTTCTCGAAAGAGCCTCGTTTGACAAGCGAATGGCAAGAATTGCGATGAGTTTTCATCGAGAACTCATCTCTGATCGTTGGTAACAGGTTGGATGAAACGAAGTCCAGTAAATGCTCTCACTTCAGTTCTGTACAAGATACCAAATTCATTTGTACAGCAGAAAGAAAGAGCAATTGCTAATTCCGATTTATTCATATTCACTCTGACTCTGAATTGTCAAACGTTGAACTGTTGTGAACTGAGTAGCCGACACCAACTGTTACATGTTTCGTAGCCTTTTTTACCTCATGATCATTGGTCACCGAGAAGCACTTCGGTGGGGAACTGTTTAGGTTGAGGATGGTGGGCCAACACGTAGGCCTAATTACAACAGCAGTTAGGTAACGATGACTGTGCATGTTCTTGATCTCTGTGGTAGAGAATGTCGATGCGAACTATGGGAACATGACTGTTGCCAATCTCTAGCGTCCAATGGAAATACCTATAGTATGTCACATTTTGTTTTCGAGAAAAATTGGTTTATGTGGAATGACAACTTGGAAGAGTTTTGTTGTGGAAAACACTCCTAATAAAAAATATGTCTTACAACAGGATTAAATGCAATTTGCTATGTTTTTCCTCTGATTTCATGCTGAATTTGCAAAGGTAAAAACGTAGTAAGTCACAATTCTGATGATTTAGACGTAAAAGCCGAGTAAGTGCACCACTGTCTTTCCGAGGCTTTGGCGAACATTTTGCAAACAAAAACTTTATTATGATGAAACAATACCTAGTAAGTACGAATTTGGCCTTAACTCATTTTTCCAAAAATGTGACTTACTAGGTATTTCCATTGGACGCTAGAATCTGTCTATTAACATTTCAGGCAGGGGCAACCTGAAAACAACATTTATGTTCTGTTATTATGTTGTTGACGGCTTTTTTTTCTCACAACAAAATATGCGATCGATTTCAGAATCTCCATGGTGTCCTCTCTGTATCGACGACCCCCTCCAATACAGTATAGGTAGAAATTAAAAGCATAATTACACGAACCTACGACACCAAGAAACTCGAGCTGGGCACTGAAACGCAGCATCCAGTAACGATCAGACATGTCGTAAATTCGAGATACTTCCGGTATGTCCATGATCAGGTAGCATACACGAAAAGGCAAGGAAGTGACGACATACAGAATACTGATAAACACGAGCATGCGCGTTAGGAAGTCGGTTTCCTTCCCTTTCGAACGCTCGTGACTTCCGGTGATTCTGATTCTTTTATTCGATGCGAGTTTAACAGTGACGATGATGATGACGTTACACGTTGTTATGACAACGAAAGGAAAGAAAGCTCCGACTAACAGATGAAATAGAGAAATTAACAACTCCATAGCTGGAAAATTCTCAACATGAATGAGAAGAATTTCGTGACCTATAATATAAACAGAAAAAATATTCGATTCAAACCTTTAGGACAACATCTACACCTATTAGATAAACTTTTGGTTCTATTGGGGCCTTCTCTCTTCAGATTTTCACTTTCATACCACATCCATGTAGGCCTACATGAAGAATTTTCCTTTCAGCTCAGTTTGACACGCAAATCGAGCAAGAAGTTAGACCATTCCATCAGGAAAACATAAGTGATCGTTGATGTAGAAGGGCCAAGCAGCGAACTGTACAGTTCATGTATTGTTACTGAAGGGAGTAAGAAAGTGGAAAATATAGGAAGTGGGAAATTTTGCACTTTTGCGCGAATCTTTCAATTTCTCAAATTGGGAGAAAAGTTTTTCCCATTTTGAGAAATATCGCCCGAAAAATCAGACAAAATATCATGATTTAAGAAAATTTCTCAAAATGAGAAAAAAATTTCTCCCAATTTGAGAAATTGAAAAATTCCAAAATTTCCCACTTCTTATTATATTTCTTACTCCCTTACTGTGTTTGTAAGGGACGGGCACAACCAATTTCATCGAATACCTAGATTTTGTTTTTACCTGATGCTTCGTCCCTGAAATACTCATGGGTAAAGAACGTGTTTACGTTGAGGATGGTAATTACAACAGCAGTAACGATGACTGTTCTCCTTGATTTCGATGTGGTACAGAGTGTTGAGGCGGACATGGGGAACCTAACCGCTATCAATCTGTCTATTGACATCTCAGCCAGGAACAGACCCGATAACATCGAAGTTGTCCACCCAATGAAGTAATTGAACCTAAGGGAAAGGCCAACAAGAATGAAAATTTAAGCAAACACCGTCAAAGAGGCCAGAGAAAGAGTTGATAAGACGGATTCACGTCAATGGGTGTGCTATAGACCACTGGATTAAGTCAAAACAGCAACAGCACACGGACGCTTCCGAACAACGGAAGTACAGAAGCTCTGGCAACCGGACTCACTGCTGATATACTTACTTATGGGCGTACTCACGAAAGTGTGGTATCTCCGCACCAAGTCCAGAAAAATAAACCGTCATTAGGATGAGAGGCATGAACCAGACCAACTGTAGAAGAAACATCGTGTCAACTACAGCCATAGCTGTGATATAAACACACTGAGAAAGGTCCTTGTTGTGCCTCCTGTTGGCCACTAGTAAAGCGAGGATATTTCCAGGGATACCAAACACCACTGGTACGACCCAAAGATGATTGGCACTGATCTGATAAAATTGGTACAGGCTGAAGTAGGCATCGTCATGTTGAGTCCAGCTGGTGGCGGGTGTGGTCATCTCGCCAACGTTCAATACAAGATTTGTCCTGTTGCTCGCCATCACCAGGCCCGATACGGACACAGAGACGGACATCGTCTGCTCAAACGAAATAATCGCAAGTGTTTGGTTCACCACCGATGTGAGTCTGCCGAAGATCTGCTGAGAATGCAGAACTTGAAAGGTGTGGCATGAGAGTGCAACTCGCCGTCGTGGACGCAGGATCCCAACAAAATCTAAACTGCCGAAATGAAGCGTGTCTACCTTACGAGGTTGACAATTTGAACAAAGCGCTCGGTTATTGGACGCTCGCATTGCCGCCTCGCTGAACTTTATTTCCCCTCTTCATATACCGGTAACAATGTGAAGTGATTGAATGACAATCTCATCGTAGTGTTCGGTTATTAATATCTCATCACCCGGAATAGATCAAAGCAAAATAGAATAGATTCATTGCTAACTTTATCAAACTGAAGTTTTTTTTCAATCGTTACTGCGACTGCTTTTTCCGTACGACAAAACAGGCTGTGCTATACATTTCAGAATCGGCATCGTATCCTACAACGGAATGACACATTGATTATAATATCGTAACAAACTTCGTCTTTACTTTCGTAATTAGTACATCTTTTATAAGTACATAAAATAAATGATTCAACATCTCAAAACAAACAGCAGTTCACCATTACATTTGATCAATGGTGCTATAGAAAATACCTACCGTGAACTATTCTAGACGTACATCACCAATATTGCTTAAAATACATAAATTATAGGCCTGAACTGGCAAAACGTTGGTAAATCCTCGGTGCACGAACTGATGCACAGGACATGTTTGCAATGATGGAAGACGAAAAGAGATACTGCAACCCGCTTCGACACCATCTGACTTGGCAACTTCAAGAAACGTTCTGGGTGTGCATAAAAAGCTTTTTTCTGTACGTACACGAATGCTTTTGAAAACTTTGCCATGTGTCGTTGGAAGGATTAGTGTACAAAGCTACACCGAAAAGACACGTGCCTTTATGCCTTGGTACACGTCTTTGAGCAAGAAAACAGGAGACAGTCTCATTTTGCAAGCCACTTGAAAAGGAGCAACACTCTGGAATACTGATGGACGTGGTAGCACATATCAAAACATACATTACGAAATCTAGAGAATTACATGTTCATGTGGGTACAATCGTACGCAATTATGTACTATATGCATTACACTTAAGTATAAATTTGACTGTTTAATTAGTGATTCATGTAAAAGTTACTGAATTTAGACTAGAAAACTAACAGAATACTACGTAATCACTTGTGTGGCCTGCAACCCTCAGTACTTGCCTGCAATGCCAAAATGGCTTCTCTTTAAAGCAGCGCCCCATGCATTGAAAGACAAACTGAAACGTCATGTATTGTCACGTGACTAACATGGAGAAGATTGGTCAAAGAATTCAGCCGACACAGGTTTCAAAATTTATTATATACTATACTGAGAAACAATTAGAAAGATAAATTGAACTAATCTATGAGCACGTTGAACTAATTGAACTAATCTATGAGCACGTTGAATTTTGAATATAGACATCCTGCGAAAGTCGGCCATGACAGATCAGAAGGTGTAAACAAACCTTGGGCCCAGTGCCCTGTACAAACGGTAATGCACAGGAGCCAACTGTACACAAGCACAGGCCCCCCAAGGCGGAGTCTAATGTTTACCCCTTCTGAACTGTCATGGCCGACTTTCGCAGGATGTCTATTTGTGAGCATTCTGTTTGCTATTCGACTTTCGCCTTGTCTCCAAAGCCGTAGATCAGAAGTAAGAGGAAATACACTCCATTGCTGAAGAAACTGGGATAATTGGGAAGCTGAAAAAGAGATTTTGATACGTCATTAGACCAATGTTAGGAGACCAAAAGTGAGGAGGAGGGAGCGGGGTTTCTGACTGAACTAGAAACTTGAGGTTTTAAGGTTTTCATACCTTTGCGTCGCTGGCATCGATAACCAGCGAAAAAACAGCGCATGTTGAAATGGTCTGAAGTGTTCTACTTACGTAGATGTATGGATCATCCAACATTTTCCCATACACGGTCCAACATAACGAACATATTGTACCACCAACTAACATTGTCAGCGGCATTCCTTCACAACTCTTGGCTCGAACAAAGTCGGGCTGAAAGAACATTTATACATGACTGTATGCCTGAACGAAACACACTTTTACACCATCATGATGGTAGGCAATACAGTACCACCCATCATTATCGCAACTTGCCAGGGCTTCGCGCTCGCTCCTTTCGCAGGGAGGGTACGACCGTAAATGACCTGAGATTCTCAGGATGGAGGAATCAGACCTGTTTCGACAACCCAAAGAAACTAAAATAACCTGCCCCCATTCTAAACAGCCATGTAGGCTACATGTACTTTGATCAGAATGTCATTGTCGCAATTACACTCCTTTCGCAGTGTCTTCTCACTCATACCTATCGTTCATAGACACTGCTTACAATAGCCAGATTCCCGCCGATTTACCACTAGAGGGCGTTTGCGTAACTAACGAAATACATGAAACATTTTCTGATTGGTTCACTGCCAGCGTCCTTGACAACCGCGGCAGACTGGTCACTCGTCGTAAAGCATTTTATATGGGACTGTTGCATTATGACGCAGCACGACTAGTCTACAACAACAGCAAGGTCGAGGATTTTTTCCATACACCATCGTCATTAGTTCCTCATTTGCCGCTAGGAGCGCTGTACAACTCTACCAAATATGGTTAATATATGCGAAATCTTGGAATTCCCATGAAACTGGGAATCCCCGGGTTCTTCACAGCTTCCTTTAGTTAATTATAAACGGTCCTGACCGCAAGACACAATGGCAGTTTAACGGAATTGAATGCGTCCCAGATTTTTTCACGGGCCACGAAACGGATTGTATATTTCTGTTTATGTTCAGTCTTTCTTTTCTTGGTCAGATTGATTTGCAGGTGCCATCCCTTCATNATAACGGCGTTCTATACGAGATTATTCTGTTTGTATACTGATTGATCTTGTAAACAGGCCGAAGCACGGAGCAACGCAGCGGCTGTTTGGCCGCTGACTAGTGCTGCCATCATGCGGTAAATCGGCGGGAATCTGGCTATTGTAAGCAGTGTCTATGAACGATAGGTATGAGTGAGAAGACACTGCGAAAGGAGTGTATGTCGCAATGTGCGAAAATTATTTGTTTTTGGGTCAGACTATTCAGTGGCACAATTTGCAATCAGGCCACGTGACACAATCTTTAATTCAATACCCATAATGCCTAGATGTATGCTTCTGGACCTACTGGCCATCAGCAGAGTTTACTGAATCGTCAACTTACCACTTCCAGCAAAGGACTAAGAAATAAAATCACAGTCGCCACGGTGTTGATGAATCCTAAATTATCAGTCATTTCATGTTTGCTGTCGAATCTCGAGCAGTATAGGTAGACCAAAATAATGTATCCTAAACCAGCAAGCACGTACATGAGAGCATTCATCTGCAATGACAATCAGCATGTTCAATTTGAGAGACGGCAGAAGGTCATATGAAGTCGGATGGACTTTCCTGAGCCACTACAAAGGGATTCCATTCTGATGATATTGTGTTGGACAGGGCCAGAGCTAGCTTTTGGCCAAATGGAGGGGCAAAACTCCTCTCTCCGGTGCAGAGAAACACAAAGAAACGTGTCGATCTACCTGTCAGCGTTTTCGGTGGTGTTAATTTCTTTGGGGGGGGGGGGGATTTGCCCCATCCTTATGCTAGCTAAGGCCATCAGTCCTTTTAGTATCATACAGCTTAGATGACTGCTAATGTGCATTAATTGTCACAGTAATGATAGCGACAATCAAAGAATGTTTTCCTTCGTCCAAACATCGGCTGCAATGCTTTAGCCTCATTTTATGCAAAAAGCCTTTGAAAACTTTACACCTGTACGCACCTTATTTTTAGTAGCGTAAACATAACAAAGGAAATAGACAGCATTGAAGCCTACTCCCATTAGATTCATGTTGATGAAACCAGGATTTTCTATGAGGTAGCCATAGCCAATCAAGCATAAAGAACTGAAAATGATCAAAAAGACACTGTTACGTATTCTCACGCAGATTTTAACACTGCCCACATCACTAAGATTGGTCGGTAACGCCCATGTAGCAGTAGGTAGTTGCCACAGTGAAGCCTCCGTCACACATATCCACTCTGGGGCCCGTATGGCGAGTAAAAAATAGACATTTCGGCCAATTTCTACGGTGCCCAGTTTGATCTAGTCTAATTTCCGTTTATCCATTGAGGCGATTTCGGCATAATCCATCTTAGATCCGAGTTTCAGTCTCTAAAATCCACAACAAGCCGTTGGGTGGGGAAAATCGTACGGGGCCCGGTGCATTTGTGACCTAGGCTTAAGCAATCACCAAGGCAATTTGAAACGATCGGCCGAGGCCTAATCATGGAGCTGACTTACTTCACACAAGCGATCATAAAAAACGCATAGGGGTAGCCAATGGTGTTTTTTGTCTTCACCACATGGATAGAAGCAGGCCTGGAAAGAAATGAAATCATCCAAAGGATATCAGGGCGTGACCAGTTGTAGGCCTATCTACACCGCCTAACCAGGTTGAGCCCAGGCGAGATCTGGAGGGAGAGCCATGCCAGGGGGCCCGACCCTCTTGCTCTCGGCAATAAAGATTTGTCAGGATTGGGCAGTATTCATAATCAGTCAGTGACACGCCTTCGGTACATGTTCTAATCCCTCGCTGAACAAAGACCGGACTTTAATTCCAGGGGACTTCGATACCTATCACACCTGCCGCTAACCCAACGAGCAGTGCCGCGCGTAGTGCTTCAGTCTACGCGGGCTCTTTCTGGCAGCACTATGTAGCTATGGCACTGTAGGCCTATATACCTATACTCTCGACCTAGTAGGATTGTTTGTGGAATGGTAAAACTTTCAAACAATACATGGAGGGCATACTTACACCGCTGCAACCGTCACAAGTAAAGTGGAGAGAAATGTTACCCACTCAACCAACTCAAGTGTAGTCGTGGCCATGTTTCTCCACGCGGATAGAGCAGGCCTATGTCTGTACGTGCAGCAATCACAACCAACAGGTTATCAGTTGATAATCGACTACCGTGCCACATGTGCAAAGATTGGCCTAGATTCTGCCAATAGGCCGACACTAAATCGACACCAATTAGATACACACAGGCCGAGATCAGGTAGGCCTAACCCTCTAAGGGCCTGTGTTGAGGGTAAAATCTAGGCCTGGAATCCAGGTAGGCGAAGGAAAGAAGGTCTACAGGCTAGGCCTAATATGTAAAAAGAGCGGGCAATAAATGGAATAACTCATAGCAACGGAAAATAGCCAAGAGAGCCTGTTTGGGCCTTTCTTATAAATGCAATGAAAGGCAAGTAGGGAGATGCCCATAATGCACCTGTCGGCCTAAAAGCCTTTTAAAAAGGCAACTCATGCCTTTTTTGTGCGTTGCCTTTTTTCTTGAGTAGCCCCAAATTGCGCCAAAACCAAAGGAAATAGGCGGGAACCTGGTTGCCAGGCCGTCCGACTGTCGCCCGGCCAGGGAACCAGGTTAATGCGAGATCGATCGATCACGGTTTTAGAAGAACCTCACGACGACCACAACGAAAGCTGTCAGAGGGAGAGAAATTTGGTGGTGGAGAGCATGTTATATTTGACCGTTTATTCCCGATTTGGCTGTCTTTTCTCCGTCGTTCTGCTGAGCTATGGTGAATCCACTGATTGATTTACGTAGAGGGACACTGCAGAAGTCACCTTATCGCCATCCATCCTGATTTCCTCCTCCTGGTCGTGTGCTGCGTAGATCTCAGCCAGCTCTGCATCCATGCACTGCACTGGCACTGCATTGTAGGCATGCATGCACACTGCTCGCTCAGTCTGCTGGCATGTGTCAGTGAGTGCTGCCATCAGCCAGCAGCATTGGAGCGTTGGGGGATGCAGCAGGAAAGATAGAAAGAAGGTCAGGGGCGGATCCACGATTTCGGAAAAGAGGGAGCGCACAACTCTCTCTGCCCCTGCCTGCTGCTAGAGCCTAGGCTGCTAGAAACAGTGATTCACTGAACTGAATTTCATTTCAGTCATTTTTATGCTCCAAATTTCAGAATTTCACGGTCGATTTTTTGGCCGAAAGGGCCTAGGCCTAAGGGGGGCGTGCGCCCCTCAGATCCGCGCCTGAAGGTCGTTGTTAGGATGGTGATTAGCATGATTAGGATGATATTGATATGGTTTGGGTCAGGAACAGGGGTTACAGGGCCTACAGTTGGGGGAGGGGGTAATGCAAAAATGCCCATCTGTCTGTGACCTCATATTGTCTCGCTGCTGTAGTCACGTAGGCCTAGGCCTATAGTCACTATTTATAGTGTGGGCCTGGCCCCGTATTCATAAACCTATTTGTCTAAGTGTGATCATTATCTTTTGTGTTGAACAAAGGATTAAGTGCCACACTTAGACTTAAGTAGTTTTATGAATATGGGTCCTGGGCTAACTCCGACAGTACAAACTGCTGTTCATGTAGTCGAATAGTCATATAGTTGTCGTATACCCTGGTGCCGGCTAGTACTGGTACAAGACCTTTGCCTAGGGCCTTTAATGATTGACTAACATTTATATTAAGGTTGTACGTGATGTATACTGACGAATCCTTTCAGGCCTTACATCAGAAAATGGTGGATCCAACGTGAACTCTCCCTCTACTCCCGCGACTCTTCATCAGCAGAGTGGAGGTCAAACGAACATTATGAACAAAACATTTGGTGAAAATTCCGCTGGTACAGCTGATACAAGGACTAATCCAACATTAGATGATACAAATGTGACAGATGTAAATGCAGTTTGCCCGACAAATGTGGAGTGTAGTAAACTTGGAGGTTATTGTATAGATTGTCAGTTTGATGCGAACTGTCAGTATGGGAAGGAAGTTTCCGTGAGGTGTTCTGTCAAGAGTGGAGTCGACTGTGCTGTGAGTATTGTACCCAAACATAAACCAAATTCCAACTACAGGGCCGTATTTAGCGGGGGGGGG
>NMRB01001305.1:120996-133943 GCA_002633025.1 Notospermus geniculatus
ACAAAAGAAAAAGTGTGAAAATTTCAGTCGGCAGAGTCGCCAGACTCATAAATGAACAGATATTTCAGTTCCATCCACTGACACCAGGTGTCTCTTCACAACCCAACACCTGCACGTTTTCCGCCAAGTGTTTGAACGACTCTTTTGGAGTTTCCTCTGATACTTGTTTTACGATAGTGAGTAAACACAAAGATATTTTCATGTTGTGCAGGCCTAGTTTTCGACATTTTGGCCTCGCTTCGTTTAGCATACAGGATAAAAGTGACAAAACGGGGTCTCTGAAACAACTTTTGGCACTCTACAAAATGACACCATCGTTCATGTTGTAGCCTACTGAAGTGGTTTCATTTTTCTTATTTTAATTTGAATGGAAAACGAGGAAAAACAGAAAAAAGTAATTGTTTCATTTCTATGTATTAACAGTCTGCCTAAAGGCCTATACACACGATCCAATTTTTCATCCAATTTTTCGGAAATTCAGATTACGGGCCTAATTGTGGCTTTAATGTATAAACCCGCATGTAGGCCTTTATTGAGCATATTCAGAAAATTGGATGAAAAATTGGATCGTGTGTATAGGCCTTTACGCACATCCATGTAATCTAAAACCCAGTGAACCTTTGAATAGTGTTTCTCCCTCTCTTGTCCTCGGAGCTAGCCATGCGTTTATCTTCCCTTTCGCGGTCTGATCATGTGGTAACACAGCTTGATAACCGACCGTGATGAAATGGTATAGGCCTAGCAGACCTGTAAAGTCGTTGAGCCCTGTTTTGCAGTCGTACTGTAGGCCAACTCCACGCCAGTGTCGGCGAAAGCGGCAATGCCTTTGCTTCGATCAGCATTTGGTAAGTTTTCTTCGGTTTATCCTGATGTAATGAACGAGAATGCCTCCCGTATCACATCATCATCGTCATCATCATCAACATCATTTCGGAGTCTTGTTCCATCTGGAACTTTTCGTATGGTAGTGCCCGCATTATTGTGTGACAGACAATCAAAAACAGACAGACATGTTTATCAGTGGCTCCCCCACTGTCACGTTGCGGCTCATAATTCGTCAATCTTTGGGGGGGGGGGCAGGAGAAATATCACACCGTTTTTTATTTTTTTAGGTCAAGGTCAAAGTCAAGGACCTGTCATTGACCTTTGACTCTCATCCCCAAAAGACAAGAACCGAAAAAAAACGATTGTTTACATGGTTTTAGGGTTTGTTGCTAATTCAAATAGTGAAAGAGTGAACTGTATAATAGTGTAGTATGTCCAACCTTTGTCTTAGCATTCAAAAGAGCAAAGCACTAGTAACGTTACTCCAACCTGCCGCCAGGCTTTCCACCGTTTTACATTGCTCTCTCATTATATATGAGCGCAGCCAGGGACGAGGTTGAATATCGCTTGGGGGACCGCTTAGATGAAACGTCGGATCGATTGAACGAGGTATGCTACTCGAGTTAGCGCACCTCGTCTACAGGCTTTGTTTCTTCATTCCAGAGGGTAGTCAATACACCTGTTTCCGAGGTTAGCCAATCACGAGTGAAGGACGAACTGACGTCAGAATTGATCGTCTGCTAGTGTTCGTGGAGACGGGTTTACATCAATATATTGCACACGCGGTTCCTTTCATTTCTCCCCTAAAGCTCGTGGTGGATTTTACGAGACGCAATGGCGACGGTATCTCAGTTAAACATGGTGAACGGGGGACTAGGCGTGCATGATACTCACCCAGGGATACTGTCAGGGCCGACGGGGATGAATACGGGACTACAACAGAACATGGGAGCTATCCCGATGAAGGACCACGACGCCATCAAACTTTTCGTGGGCCAAATCCCCCGAAATCTGGAGGAGAAGGACCTGAGGCCCATCTTCGAAGAATTCGGACAAATATATGAGCTCACAGTCCTAAAGGACCGGTTTACAGGGATGCATAAAGGTTAGTCCGCGTTTTTAACCTTTTTATTAAAATAAAAATGGTTCAAATCACTCGTCCTGGGATGTCGTAAGTCGTCCTCGTGTGCGGCTGTCAGAATTAGTTTACGGAGGCGCGATAGGCGGCGCTGCACGTTCACCCGCCTGTTTTGGACAGTACCTCCTTGTCCATCGGCCTTAAAAATGGAAAATGTCACATGCATCTATTTAACTAGCATATGGACATCGTTGAAATTAGCTAGAGACAATTTGTACATTTTCCCGCGGTACAAATTTGCAGATGTTGTAAGGAAAAGGCGCCAAGACCAACGCGTCTGCGTCGTTGTCATCTTAAATTTTGGTGTACATCTGATAAACGTGGATGTGTCCCACAGGGGTAGTTGTCATTTAATAAACGGAAAAACGCAAGGTGTGCATAAGCCAAATGACCGAAGTGTAAGTCTGATAGTGTAAGAATAAGAGTTCTACACTGTCCCAAGAAAAAAGCCACCTTGTCCCGTCCTTTCGGCCTAGATTTATCCCATTTCCACTTTAGACCCTCCTAGTTTCGGTTCTAGGGCCGAAAATAGGTATTCTGGCTTCAGATAATGCAGGACATTTAATTAGACGGAAGTGGAATTCATTTTCCACTTGGCCGTCGAGTTGGCAAGTTCTTTCTTCTCTGGTAACTGAGGTTGTTGAACCTGTGATCGACATCCTGAGGCCTTTTGTTTTTATTAGTTGGTTTACGAAATAAAATCCTGTAAGGCTGAGGCAGGAGGGAGGAAAAAATAACAAAAATAGATCCTTCAGCTCCAAGCTTTTTAAAAATACAAACTGATGGATTGCCAAAAAAGCCCATGATTTTATTTTTTCCTGTGTGAGGATACAATAGAGGGTCGGAGGAAATAAAAAAGGAGGAAAAATTTCAACTTTATTTTTTATCTGAAATCGGGAAATCCAACGTCGGCGGTTTCGTAAACCAACTATTAAAAAAAAGCCAACACCGAAGAAACGTGGTCAAACGATTGATACCTCCACTTAATGTGTCTGAGTATTCATTTCATTTCATAAAGATTGACTTTGAACAGCCCTGGAATTCCTGTAAACTTATTATATTTTGATCTCACTTGAATGAGCAGAAACCGTGCGTTCACCATCGCTAACCTCTCATCACACGTTTACTTTTCAATTATTCATATATCCACTCGTCATAAAACATTTAGTCACATATTATTGAGTATGTTGTATAGAACACACCAACAATNGGAGACACCCCTTGTTTTTTCTGTGCTACATTGACTCATCTTGCCCTGGGAGACACCCCTTGTTTTTTCCGTGCTACATTGACTCATCTTGCCCTGGGAGACACCCCTTGTTTTTTTCCGTGCTAATTGACTCATCTTGCCCTGGGAGACACCCCTTGTTTTTCCCGTGCTACATTGACTCATCTTGCCCTGGGAGACACCCCTTGTTTTTTCCGTGCTACATTGACCCATCTTGCCCTTGGAGACACCCCTTGTTTTTTCCATCGGTGTTCTCTCATCTTCTTCTTTTCAAGTAGGCCTACCGACAGTGCTGGTTTCAAAAACCGCTATGCGCTGCTCCACGTGAGTTTTTGTCACGCGAGTTGGCTATCATTGGGCAATAGAGGTTTCTCACGTGACGTCACATTTCCATGACGACACAATGCCGCCATATTCGCCGTCGTCAAATATCAAACGACGTCACGGCATGAACACAGCGTCAACACACAGATCGTGACGTCAAAATGTCATGACGTGATAGTTTAGCGTTGTCGACGGCCATTTGACAGCCAACATGGCCGACTCTATAGTCAGGTGACCATTGTGACGTCAGTGAAGAACCTCAAAACATGTAAAACCATAGAAAACGAGGCAATCGTTTGTTTGTGTCATTGGTCTCAGCGAAATTCATATGAAAACCAACAATGTGGTCCTGACTGAGAGCCAACTATGAAAAAAAAATAGAATGAGAAAAATCCCCGGAGGAGCGACTTAAGAATGAGTCTGATTTTGAGTGTTTCAGGGCCAGTGACCTCCTCAGGGTCGGATCCAGGACTGACAGAAAGGGGGGGGGGCGTAGCTCGGGGCATGGGGCAAGCGCCTTAGCCGCAAAGCCAAAACGGGGTGTCTAGGGCCCTCCGCCATAAAAATTTGACAATTTAAGTGATTAGATGCATTTTCCTGGCATCTGAGAGCAAAATACTCGTAATTTTTAGCTGATTAAATTTTTCCTTGCTAAAAAAATCATGCTCTGCCAAAAATAGAGGGCGTATGCCCCCCACGCCCCCTGGATCCGACCCTGCATCTTTTCCCCTGCAGATTCACATATAATAAGCGAAATAATCTAAGATCAAAGCTTGCCCATTTCTCCCCCTACCCAAGATGATCCCATGCTTACACAATAGGCAGACAAGCAGGGACCTAACCTATGAGCTCCTATAAAACTATCATCAATCATACTAGTCCCTCATCAGTCTTCCACACCTTTGGTCTTTGACAGCATCCTGAACTGCTACAGCGGGATTGGACCTCAGGGTCGGAAGCCGTCACGTGACCCTCACTGCGTCTTGTGTAGGAGCAGTGTTTACTTTGTCACGGCATGTTTTACAAAGTCATAACGTGAATAAACCGAAAATATCAAACTTCAAATTCAAATTCAGGTTACGAACGTGACCGGATGGACCATATCAGAGGCTTCTTCGACGTTTTCACGACGTAACGTCGTTCTGTTGAGTTGCGCGTTTTGCCCCCGGCTTTGCGTCACAGGACGACGTCACGACGTCAGCAATGCATTTTGACGTCGACGTCAGCAATGGCGGACATTGTTGAAGTGATGTGTCATGAAGACGTTGCGATATCAAGAACTGCAAGGAATGGAGCAGTTTCAGCAGGAGTTAATAATCATTTTATCAGCACAGACATTGTAATCATGTAATCACTCTCACTGCAGTTCCTGTGTTCGTGTTCAGTCTAATGAAAGTTTAATGATCTTCATCATCCATGAGTGGGTTGACGGTAGACACTCATCGAGTCATCTACCTGTGAAGGCCGTTTATGTGTTACAATAATATTCACCAGGCGAGACAAAACATATATAAACACATACATATTGGTATTTACAACAATTATGACGCGCCTTTTTCATGTCACACTGCTAATTCACATCTGTATACCCTTCATCATCATTTATACGTAATATATTTCATTTTCACTGTCATTTTGAGAAAGGAATGCAGCCTGACCAATCATTACTATTTATAGAAATACATACTTTCAATCGAGAGATAAAATGGCATTAAGTGAACATAGACCTCGTCTTTACTGTGTTAAATTCACAAAGATAGCATCCATAATTGTGGGTCAGCATCAATGTTCCAATGGCATTAATCCTCATTATCACTCCGTCATATAAACGCCGCCACTTTATGCTACCTGACGCGGTTAAAACCTCAAAGTCGACTGATTTTCTCCAAATATAAACCCGAGGATAATTCACGGTTTTATTTTTCTCTTTGATCTGCTCTACAATTATTTTGGTTTAACCTAACATACAAATCAAAACATATTTATTCTGGGGGTTGAGGCTAGACTTGTTTAGTTTCTGGATATGAGGCTACACTTGTTTATTTTCTTGTTCTGGGTTCGAGGCTAGACTTGTTTTGTTTTTTAAAACAATATTCTGGGTGTTGAGGCTAGACTTGTTCAGTTTCTTGATCTGAGGCTAGGCTTGTTTAATACTTGTTCTCGGTGTCGAGACTCGGCTTGTTTACTTTCTTGTTCTGAGGCAAGACTTGTTAGTTTCTTTTTCTGGGTGTTGAGGCTAGACTTGTTTACTTTCCTGTTTCGATGCCAGACTTGTTTAGTTTCTCGATCTGAGGCGAGGCTTGTTTAGTTCCTTGTTCTCGGTGCTGAGGCTAGGCTTGTTTAGTTCCTTGATCTGGGGCGAAGCTTGTTTAGTTCCTTGTTCTCGGTGCTGAGGCTAGGCTTGTTTAGTTCCTTGTTCTGAGGCTAGGCTTAGTTTCTTTTTCTGAGTGCCGAGGCTAGACTTGTTTTTAGTTTCCTGATTTGAGGCCGGTAGGATTGTTTAGTTCCTTGTTCTGAGGCTAGGCTTGTTTAGTTCCTTTTCTGAGGCTAGGCTTGTTTGGTTTCTTGATCCGAGGTAGGCTTCTTCAGTTCCTTGTTCTGGGTGTTGAGGTTACACATGTTTCCTGTTCTGGGGCTAGATTTGACACGATTTCCTAGCTTGCAGACATGAGTTCGCATGTGTGCTGCCAGCTTTAGGAGAGCAATCAGGGAGGTCATCTCACAGACATGACGTCCTTTCTACATTGTACGTGTACTGCTAGGTTTAGGAATTAGAAATACTCTGCCTACAGTATCAATACCTAAATATTTCATGACACACATAGAATTACAGCCTGCGAGCCTGATAACATACTGATAATTGATGACGTCACAGACATGGCCGCTGGCGATGTTCCTTTGAGTAGCGGACATCAAGGATGATAAAATGTCTATAAAAATTGATTGATGTGAATGAAGATTTATGTTTGTGTTTAGGAAAAACTCGGGGAGGAGGCGAGGCTTTTTATGGAGAAGATCAAACCAGTTTATAAATGAGCGCCAGGACAATCAGAATTGATTTAGGCCTACTGACATTGTTATTTGATATTTGAAGAGATTCAGTTGTCTTAGGCCTATGCAAAGTCCACACTGTCAAATTTAGGGTTTGAAAATGGGAGACTTTACTGCCGTTAGAGCCCGCCTATTAGCGGTCCACGAACGTCACAAAATTGACTTCATAGACGTATAAGCCATGGCCTCCACGCCGTGGTCATTATAGATAAGGCCATGGCGTGCATGTCTTCTCTGTGACGTCAAATGTCGTGACGTTCTAGGACCGCTAACTGGTGGTGGCCTCTAACGGCAGGAAAGTCTACCATTGAGTGTTGCTGCAAAGAAGGCTACTGTTGGATGGACTATGTGGAATTTGATGAGTAGTGTATGAAGGTCTTTACTTTTACAACGGTGGCCCATAGAGCTCATTGATGAAAAATTTTTGGATTTGCATTTTCCGAGGTTTGATTATTTTTCTTGGGGGTTTGTACAATCTTTAGAAGTTCTCACCGCGGTGAAAACGTTTACACCTCGGTGAAAACATTCCCACCGCGGTGAAAATCATTTTCACCGTGGTGAGAATGTTCCCACCGCGGTGAAAACCTCGCCGAGTTTTCACTGTGGTGAAAACATTTCCACCGTGGTGAAAATCATTTCCACCGCGGTGAATCATTTCCACCGCGGTAAAAACGTTCCCATCCCGGTGTAAACGTTTTCAACGCGGTGAGAACTTCTAAAGGTTTTACAAACCCCCAAGAAAAATGTTCAAACCTCGGGAAAAAATCCAAATGCAAATTATATTTTTCATCAATGAGCTCTATGGGCCACCGTATTTTACAGACATTATTTTGTACATATAGCTTGGGCAAGGTTTTGTCGAATGGACTGGAGTAGTGACCACTTTCGATGTTCTCCTGGACGACTAAAACCCTGTGTGGTGTGTCACCTCATCTCGGCCAGTTTTCTGACCGCGACATCCGTATCATTCTAGACTTCAGATGATCTCGTGTTGCATAGGCCTGATCACGATTGATCACAGTAACTCTCCAATCAATATCTGTCCCTATTGATGAACGATACCATTTCACTTGTTATGTTTACTTTTATCTTTAAATAGTCCACCTTTGTCCCGTCTCTTTTATAATGCATGAAAATATGGATCGAAAGTTTACGAAACAAAGAGAAATTGGCTTTTCATTGATGCATTGAATTTGGCTATTGGCAAAATACTTCTCCATGGATCTATTGCAAAATTGATATGTATTTTGTCAGAGAAATGTTTGTTTTTTCCATCTTTATCTTTGGATCATCATATACTAGGTCCAACCTTAATGCCCATTTTAGAAGGTGTCGGACTTTTTCAAAGCAGATTATAGAGATGATCATCATTCTGATATCTGAACGTGGCCTCCTGACCTTAAATGCCTTCATACACTGCATCACAAAGGTCGAAATCACTCTCTAAGTTCTTCACTGGCATCACTACGGTCACATGACTGCTGAATCGGCCATGTTGTCCGTCAAATGGCCGGTGACGACGTCAAAACTGTCACGTCGTGACATTTTGACGTCACGATCTGTGTGTTGACGCTGTGTTCATGTAGTGACGTCGCTTGACATTTTGACAGCCAATATGGCGGCATTGTGTCGTCATGAAAATGTGACGTCACGTGAAGAACCTCTATTATAGGAGTAGGCCTAACTACTTTCGACTTGTCAATCTGTGTGTGAAAGTCTTCAACATCTTCGAGCTAAAACCTATCAGTAATAATAATAATGATAATGGCGAGTTCTTATATAGCGCTTCATAGCGTATTACGCTCTCTAAGCGCTTCACACATTATTACCCCAGCCTATGATTCAGAAACCTTTCTGTAGAAACCAAAGGGCAGCCACAATATAGCGCACACGATGGACATTTCAGGCCAGTTGAGAGTTACAGAGTGGCACGGCCGGGGATCGAACCTGCGACCTTCCGATCACGAGTCCACAGCCCTAACCATTATGCCACCGCGCTCCTATCAGTACTGTCTCATTTCTTCGAGTCTCTGTCCTCGACCCACAGTTCACAGACACGATTTTCAATTTCACAAATAAGAATTTGGATGTTTGCTAGCAGCTCAAGCAGCCTTATGTCTAGTCAGGTGTTTTCACCTAAGTAGCCATCTTAAATACGCACGCTGGAATAACGACGGCCATAATTGGTTCAATTACAAGTGAACCAACAGTTCCAATTACAGCGACCAATCGCATGTCTCGTTACAACGGTAAAGAACAGCATTCTGTTCTCCTCATAGCAACTCCTGACAGTTCCTATTCCTTTGAGAGAAAGGTACGTACATGTATGTAAAACGTGGTGTGCCTTTCACGCCAAATTCTGGTACCCTTTAAAAATGATACTATATGGTGAACTCAACTGTCTGTGTACCCTGCACAATGATGGCATATTATTACAAATAAATACATCCATCCAAAATGGCCACAAATATTGACTTGACGTGGGTGTCCTTTGCCTCTAGTCAGGCTACTCTGTAAGGCATGGTAACGAAATTATTTCTATTGAATCTAACTGACAGAAGATAATCCTATCATGATGTGACTGTCCGCACGTCTAGCTGACTGTCTCCCCTGTTCTGTACACGGACACTGAGTGTTCCACATGTCTTCTTTGACCAATAACAAAGCCCTGACCAGGAAAGAATCCTCACCAATGCTCCAAGACTCTTTTTGTGACCGTACAACTGAAGTGCTTCCCCATCGTGTGTGACAATCAGAGAAGCTCATTCTGTGCACAACGCATTGCTACTGGCAGAAACCATGGGCTGTCTTAAAAATGATCCAATCAGGAAAGCTTAATAAGGAATCTGCAAAGTAGCGCCACTACGAGGCGCTGTGTGCGTTTCTCCCTATTCATTTTCGACGTTTCGTCCATTGTTGCACTGCGTCAAGGACGTGTTGCACTGCGCCAAGGACGTCGTGACGCGTCGTTGTTGCGTTGCGTTGCTCCGTTTTTGACGTCTTCGATACAACCGCTCGCAGTGCCATCTGTCGGGATAAAAAAGTCAAGTGGGTTCACCATTGGCCAGCCATGGAATCATGCGGGACGTTTCCAGCCGCACATACGTAGGTGTCGCCTTTGCTTCGGTATGAACATTTCTCGGTACAGAACGAGCTGTCCCTCGTGGTCTCCAAAGAATGCATTTTGTCCGTCTGTTCTTCGAGGTTGTCTTTCCACAGGGTAGGCAGTGATATAATAAACCAAATCGTCCATGAAGGGACATTTCCAGCGGACACTAGCTGTGATTTAAAACTCTCTCTGTACAGACAGACAGCTGTCTATAATGATGTACTATGTTTCTAGTCATCAGTTTTTCAAGGTTGTCCCGTAGTGCATGAGACAGAGGTATGCTGAAGTAATCAATTCCCCTGCTGGAGCTCGCTGTCTAGTTCAGACGTGTCACAATCCACTTTTCGCTGTTACAGTTTTTGACAAACCTTTCAGTACCGTATATCATGAAATTCATCCAGCGATGGATTTTTACTCGAGTCTGTGCGCTAGTTAATCACTCATTATTCTCTATATGCATTGATTTCACTAGAAATAAACAATTCTGAAAAGTCCATCAAGGTCCTAACGAACACAGAAACCTGTACGTGCATGTTCTATGTGTAGGCGTATACATAGCACTTTAAAACGAGCCTCTTCTGGAAATGTAATGTATGTAAAATGGTGTATGTTTTGTGTTGGTGTGCCTGTGCATTTGCTAAATTGCTTCTCCCCCTCTTAGCCTCACTTTCCTGCCTGGTCTAGTGTCATTCAGGTGCTCGTGGTGAAACTAGCACAGCCGACTGTTCAATGCTCAAGTTCTCATTCGCTGTGTCTCAACAGGCTGGAGATATCGCCATGGTTTAAAAACCAATCAGAAAATGAAAGTAGAAAAGGAAATAGGTTGTTCATTTTAAATCAATTTAATTACAATATTTCAGAAGAAACTATGCTGGCGATGAAGGGCCACATTCAGACTCGGTGTAACGTGTCACGGTGTTGTCGTATCTAGGTACCCTATTCAGCCGGTCAAATATGGCCGCCAGTCGTCCATCTTGAAAAATGTATTTTGGTCATATTTCATAAATAATACAAGAGAGAATCTAACCTGGTATGATGTTTCCCTGGAACATTTTGACCTGACACTTGTTCGTTCTTCTGGCAATTCGCCCAGGTGACAGGCCCGTAGCTAGCATAGGGACGGGGGGGGGGGGCAAATGCCCCCCCCAGNCATTCTGATATGACAGATATTTCACTGGAGAATTTTGAAATAGTTTGACTCATAACCTACAATGAGTGACAGCTGAGAGAGTGTATCCTATAGCTCTGCCAGCATTCCCCATCTTCACATAATTCTAGCCGTTGGGCATGCATACATTTATGAATAATTTGTGATGAAGAAATCTCCGTGATGAAATTCAAAGTGTGTTTCTAGCACTGTATCAGGTCTTATTGCATTCCACATGAGAGGCTGTACATTCCAGCCCAACTTAGCTGCAGCCGTGGTAGCGTCGGTTTTACATCCCATGTATGGTTAATTCAAGCCCACCTCAGGGGAATGAACTGAGATGAGACGGTATCACCTGTGTCACTTCTGTAGGAAGCTGTACATGATGTGTACCAGGTTATTGGTACAAACGATCGCTGGCAATTCGGGTATTCCTCTCAGAGATACTGATGCTGCATTCATTAAAACACTTCCAGAGGAGAGGTGCCACGCTCGAGCACTCTGCATAAACTGAGAACGATCGATCTGTACGAGGGTTATCTAAAAACACCTTAAGTTTGGTAGTACACAAGAATCCAGGTCAAGGACCTTGATTTGGAATCTGAAATGCACCACAAATAATTAAATAGAGCACTTTAAGCTTGGTGAATCTGACTGCAATTTCAATTAACAAACTTAGGCCTACACTAAAACTTGATGATGTACTTTTGGTAAAGCATGATACTTCCTGTGGCTGAGGTACTACCTTTTCGATGTGGCAAGCCCTGAAAAGGATCTTAGAAAGTCTCTGTCGTTTTCCATCCTTATGCATGCATCCTTTTGTGGAGAAATGCTGAAGCAGTCTTGTCTCATGTCATCATAAACGCACAACCCTACCAACCAACATGCCCAAACCCTACCAACCAACTACCAAACCCTACCAACCAACTATCAAACCCTACCAACCAACAAGCCCAAACCCTACCAACCAACAAGCCCAAACCCTACCAACCAACAAGCCCAAACCCTACCAACCAACAAGCCCAAACCCTACCAACCAACAAGCCCAAACCCTACCAACCAACAAGCCCAAACCCTACCAACCAACAAGCCCAAACCCTACCAACCAACAAGCCCAAACCCTACCAACCAACAAGCCCAAACCCTACCAACCAACAAGCCCAAACCCTACCAACCAACAAGCCCAAACCCTACCAACCAACAAGCCCAAACCCTACCAACCAACAAGCCCAAACCCTACCAACCAACAAGCCCAAACCCTACCAACCAACAAGCCCAAACCCTACCAACCAACAAGCCCAAACCCTACCAACCAACAAGCCCAAACCCTACCAACCAACAAGCCCAAACCCTACCAACCAACAAGCCCAAACCCTACCAACCAACAAGCCCAAACCCTACCAACCAACAAGCCCAAACCCTACCAACCAACAAGCCCAAACCCTACCAACCAACAAGCCCAAACCCTACCAACCAACAAGCCCAAACCCTACCAACCAACAAGCCCAAACCCTACCAACCAACAAGCCCAAACCCTACCAACCAACAAGCCCAAACCCTACCAACCAACAAGCCCAAACCCTACCAACCAACAAGCCCAAACCCTACCAACCAACAAGCCCAAACCCTACCAACCAACAAGCCCAAACCCTACCAACCAACAAGCCCAAACCCTACCAACCAACAAGCCCAAACCCTACCAACCAACAAGCCCAAACCCTACCAACCAACAAGCCCAAACCCTACCAACCAACAAGCCCAAACCCTACCAACCAACAAGCCCAAACCCTACCAACCAACAAGCCCAAACCCTACCAACCAACAAGCCCAAACCCTACCAACCAACAAGCCCAAACCCTACCAACCAACAAGCCCAAACCCTACCAACCAACTACCAAACCCTGCCAACCAACTAGCAAACCCTACCAACCAACATGTCCTCTCTTATACCAGGCCAGGGTCCCTACCAAACCAATGTCCAACCAAATTGTTTCAGGATCTCCCCCAACCAACATATGCAAGGTTCCTCTCTACATACATGTATAGCCTATTCCTTTACGTTTATTTATTCACTCTCTCCTGGAGGAGAGGTTGAGTGTCCATCCGTTATGAATCAATGTTGACA
>NMRB01001305.1:134309-153075 GCA_002633025.1 Notospermus geniculatus
TTTTCAGTCTTTTCATCTATTTTGAGTGAGCTCATTGTCTTGTCTGTGGTTCTCCATCGCTGCGATGACCTGGACCTAGGGTTTCGTATCTATTTTGAGCGAACTCAGATTGCCTTGAGTGAGACTTCTCCTTTTCTGTTGTGACCACCTGGACCTAGAGTTTTCTTACCTATTTTGGTCGAGCTCACTCTCGTGACTGAGGCTTCTCCATCGCTCTGAGCAGCTGGACCTCGAGTTTCCCACATCTATTTTGAGACGAGCTCACGTTGCCCTGACTTCTCCAAGCGAACCTTTGTAAGCAGACTCAGGCTGTCAGCAAAGATAGCCACACACCGACATGTAAAGATCGGTAGAGGGAATTTAATTACGATCGACTAGGAAAGCTCCATCATGCAAATCTAGTGGTGGATAAGATGTTCATGTGGTAAGAGGTGGTGTCTCTAGGAGGGGAGTGTGGATGGGGAGAGCGTATCGAGTGGACACCAAGAACAGCTGGGATCAATGACATGATTCACACTCCATGTATTATGACGACACTCCATGTATTATGACGAATGTAAATTTTATTCTAGTGAGTGAAATCGAATTGATGAATATATATAGTACGTTTGTTCTATGACTTGAAACAACTGTAAGAATCATCATACTTTACCCAACAGAACTCTTCCAGGCTATAAATGGGATATTTTTCGGACAGTTTGAGATCTGCTAGCATCAGTGTTGCTCCAGTCTCGATACCAAGGTAGCAGACTTCTTACTATGCATTATAATATCCGATATAATAAAAGGAGTCGTCCTCCAGAAATGTCGCAAATTTTCGACCCCAACCGGTTCAGGCTGGCACTTTCAAGTCGAGCTACCAGAAGTATAATATCCATATAATATCCAGTATTTTACTTCGTCCATCCACGATCAGCGTTTGTTCTAAACTCCCTTTTTTTCGTACGCTAAATCACCGAGATGAACGGTTCATTCTTTCTTTTATAAAAGTATACCAGTCAAAAGGTTTCCACCGTGAAACGTAGGTCTTTTCACTGAATTCTTTCTGGCCGAGTTGGCCATTCCATCTCGGAAAGAGAAATTTACAAATTTGAATGTCGTGACAACTGTGCAGTCTAAGGGCCGTATGCACCAACGAAGATTATCTTGAACTCAGGTTGAGCCACAACTTTTCCATTCTTCAGGTTTGCCAGGCCATGATGTGACAATGGAAAAGTTGTGGCTCAGCCTGAGTTCAAGATAATCTTCGTTGGTGCATGTGGCCCTATGTATCATATCGCGTCGTTGCATTGGAAGAAATCTCCCAGCAGCCCCTCTCAGCAGAGGGTTAATACTGATCCCTGACCACATGGCCCTCTCTCAGACTGGCTGCTGACATAATCATATTGCCTTCATCAGCCTCCTATAATATCGACAGAACATGTCACCAAGTAGCGACCAGCGACATTGATCGCAGCAAATTCCTTGACCTCCAAAACCAGTCTTAATCTGGGGTAATTCGATTGAGAATGACTCTGCAACTATTTGTACAGGCAGAAACATGACTGTTAACCCTTTATTATCTCACCTTCATCCCCTTCTCTAGCCGCTACGTATTTTTACGCCAGAAAATTGAACGTGAATGTGTTGAGAATTGAAAGTCCCATCGGGCACATCCATCAATGTCAGCGAGTCTAATTACATCATTCACAGATATACTCAATAACGAGTCAGCAGTTCATAAGACTTCACACTAAACGTGAGATAAGTGACGCCTTATTTCAATCATCGTTACTGTTAGTGTTATAAATCTTTGGAGAAAATTAACCCTTTTAACAGCCAGTGGTGATTTCATCAAATAAAGTCTACCAAATCATCAAATAAAGTCTACCAAATCATCAAATAAAGTCTACCAAATCATCAAATAAAGTCTGCCAAATCATCAAATAAAGTCTACCAAATCATCAAATAAAGTCTACCAAATCATCAAATAAAGTCTACCAAATCATCAAATAAAGTCTACCAAATCATCAAATAAAAGTCTACCAAATCCTGAAATCGTACAGAAACACTGTCGCATAAGTATTCATTGGAAAGTACTCACCGAGAGCTTTCCAATGAATACCTATGTGATAGTTTTCAAGTGTCTCCCAAGCTTTTTTTTTACGTATTTCCTTTTTCGGCAGAATTTTGGGCCGGGATTAACCATTTGTCCGACTGTAGCAACAAGCAGCTAACTGTGCTCCCGGTGGATACAGAATGGATGTTTTTAAGGGATTTTACAAACTGCAGTGTCAAATGGAAGTTGGTATTGTGGCTTTATATTCTGAATCGGATACACCACTTAGTTAAGAAGAAACCGCTACACTAAGATATTCAGTAGGAAGTACTCAGAGAGAGCTTAATGAATACCTACATGATAGCGTTTAAAGTTACTCTTCATGTTGCGTACAGCTTTTAAAATTTGATGCCTTGCCAGTGAAAAGGTAAATCAGATTTTTTGCCTGCGTCAATGCCATTTGCCATTTGAATGCCGGCTTCATTTCCATTGCATCATATTAGTGAACATCAATAACAATATCAAACTGCAGCCTGAAAAATGAACTCTTCTAATACATATAACTATGGATTTATTGACGGTGTCAGTGTCAACTTCTCATAGGCCTGGTTACATCCGTATCTCATCATACACAGCATCCAGATGCCTGTATCCTCACCATGGTGATATGGCGAGCATCTTCCCTGCATAATTGATGAGCAAGGCCTAGGGCGTTGTCAAATCTTTTGTTAGCTAAGCCAAAGCTAGCGTTACCATGACGACCCATTATCCCTACGGCAAGTTGAACTAAGCCTATAGAGAAAGTCCAAATGAAGTTGTTTTACCATGGTGACGGGGATGTTTTTAACAATACCCAGATTCTGCCAATAGGCTATTATAATGGTGATAATACCTAGTGCGGTGCATCATGTTAGTGGTGATAGCCCCCGGCTATGTTTCTTACCATTTCATCATATTGGGAGGCAAAACTATGGTGACGATAGACGACATGATGAAGACGTTACTCTGCTATAGCCTATAGAGGGCAGCACTGATGACAGGGAAGGCCTGGCAACAAGTTGTGGCTTACGTCTGTGACGTCAATTTTTGTGACGTTCTAGGACCTCTAACGGCAGTAAAAGGCAGATTTTTTAACGCCACAACCTCCCCAACAACATCAGTCACTCGTTGGCATCGAGCCTTCTCATTAACAAAACCTGCCATTCAAACCCTTCCTCGTTCCTCTCCCTCTCGCTGGATGCTAACAACGAAAGCCGTATGCAGGTACACTCACGGTGTCGCCGGGTCACCGCTATCACTGAGAACCACTCCTGGCAAACATGATTATTATATACACAGAAAGTCTGCACGCTGTGTGTCATATTCAAAAAGGTTTTATTGAAAACGATGTGGACGGAAGATGATGCTCCTAATATATGAAATAAATGCAGCAAATGTACTTGGACATTAATAATTCTATCTTGTGTCCTGCGACGTTGATAGTTCTGGTGTAGTTGGACTTTGATCGTTCCAGTGTAGTGGGACATTGATAGTTCCAGTGTAGTGGGACTTTCGTAGTTCTGGTGTAGTGGGACTATTGATAGTTCTGGTGTAGTGGGACATCGGTAGCTCTGGTGTAATTGTTAAACTATATTTTCACGATGAAAACAGAACTTAAAACGCTGTGCACATCTTCTGTAGAACGCTTGAAGGTAATTTCAAATCAGTTGAGTGAATTAGGAATTAGATATAAATCTGTAGTTTAATGTACGATATTCCAGTCAACTGAGGTGAAATGAAGTGAGTTGATAGTCATAGTAACGCTTCATCAAGGCCAGACGTCTCTAAAACGTTAACATGATTGACATGTGCAGAGAGGCGGGACGACTGTCTTCCTCTGATAAGGTGACCACATGACACGGAGTGTGGCGGTGCATAGACAAATCGTCTGTGCTGATTCAGCATGTATGGAGGGGGGGGGGGGTGGTGTCTTTACTGCATGGAAAACTAGAAACAACATCAAGGCCATATATGCACTGACTGGCAAAAATCGAAAAATGGCTTTCCTTTGTGGAATGAAACCCGAAAATTTAATTCTGCAACACAAATATAAAAAGCTTCTTTTGGATGAACAACAGCCCCCCCCCCGAACGGGGGCGAGGTGGGGTGTTTCATGTGGGGATCACGGTCACAATTTTACATGCCCTACAACTTTGGACAAAGAAACAGCAGAATGTACCATACATGTTGTGCAATACAGGCGCACATCCAAGGAGGTAGGCGCACGCCCTCCTTTTGGCCAACAAATTTGTAAAATTGACCGTGAAATTCTGGAACTTGCTGTAAATTTCAATAATCCTAGCACAGTGCGCCCCCTCTTTTCCCAAATCCTACATCCGCCCCTGCAATATTGCATAACATCATGAGAAATGTTCTTTCCAGGAGTGAAGTCTATCTCCATGCCTTGATTCTGATTGGAAAGAGAAGAGATGGGGTCAGGATTCGTTTAAAAATTGATCTTGATGTTGGAGGCTTTGACCGAATGGTTCGCAGTCGCATTCTGTGTTACTCAGAACATGGTTTATAAAGAGAAGACTCCTCTCTACATCCCTAGCCTGGTCGCTGTTCATCCTCTCCCCTTCCAACTCGCCATCCCCCTCCATGGCTGCCAGCCTCATAACTGTTCCCCTGACTTTCCCTTTTGTTCTGTTTCTATGTGTTTCCATGGTAACCTGTAATGTAACAGAGGGCAGCTGTTGACACATGATGAAGACAAAGGTTTGGCCCCTTAGGGTGACTGGGACCGACTCGGTCTGCTCATGTATCCAGACGGTTACTGATGAGGCTTCGGCGATTTGGTGGCCAACTGTAAACTACACCTCCGTCACGCCTACCGTAACCCTTACTCTGGTCCTCCTCTGACCATAAAGTCACCATTACAGACCCCCAGGTCTTGTGGTTATCACGTCCGCACTGGTCCCGAGTTCGAATCCTCCCTGGCTCTTCAGTCCGTCGCATGGGACAGTCAGCTGTGGTGCCTTGTATCTTGTGCCTTTGCAAGGGCAAGTAAAAGACCCCATCCAAGTGAGGAACATGAGTAGCTTGAGATGGCCTCTTCCGTACTTACCAGGGCCAATATGCTCTGGCTTCGGCCCTGATTGAAAACTCTAATACAAATACAAATGTTTTCAAACTGTCTAGACGTTTAGCTGAAGGAGATATTTATAAATATCACATTGAAGGTCCCTACCCCACACACGGCTTTGGGCCCTGCACGACATCTGAAGATTCTGATCAAGTCCCCAGTCTTGTGGGGATAAAGCCTGGATTCTCACACCATCATTGACCATGATGACCATCTTCCCTTTCTACTCTTGGCTCTGATAAAATAAAAGCCCTGTGCCCCTCTCCAAGCTAAACAGAGCACATCAAAGCCATGGTTGAGTCAATAATGACGGCAGCCATAACGTCAAGTCCTACCGCCCCCAGGCATGGCATCTGATTGGTGTTGGCGGAGATTGACCTTTAGTTGATGCTGGTCAATGATGAGAGATTCATCGTCAAGATGCCGATTCATGTTTTCATGACATTCGATTTCCTCTCCTCCTTCTACGCTCTCTGATTCCTCCGAGTATGATCAAGTTGTAAACTGATCAATAACTCCACTCACGAATGACAGATTCCCTGCATAATATCCTTCTCGTCCTGTAGGTGGCGTCCAGGCCAATCTGGACCCTTCTTTTTCAAAATGATTGCAGGCAAAAGGCCTGAAAACAAATCGTGAGTTTGATTCTCAGCACTTCGGGTTTTCGCCAGTCCTTCAACTTCCCTGTACTCCCTGATTCACTGGCTATAGAGGTTCTTTACTGACGTCACAACGGTCACGTGACTGCTAAGAGTCGGCCATGTTGGCCCCAAATGGCCGGTGATGACGTCAAAACTGTCATGTCATGACATTTTGACGTTACGATCTGTGTGTTGACGCTCTGTTGATGCTGTGACGCCGGCGTGGCTTGACATTTTGACGGCCAATATGGCGGCATCGTGTCGTCATGAAAATGTGACGTCACGTGAAGAATCCCTATTGTAGACCCAGCATCATGTCATACCACAGTTCACTAAGTATTAATATATATTTTCTATGTTATCTTGTGTAAAGTGCATTAGCATCATCCACTTCACTGTTCAACTATTTTATAAACATTTTGGAAATAAAACCTCCATGTACAGTACATATATTTGTAGCATAAATCTCTCTCTAGTTGATATCACTGTTCGGCATTATCTTTGGTCACATGTTTCCCATTTACTCATTAGACAGTTTAATTCCACGTGATAGAGGGTTAGTCCCCAATTTCCACCTGTCCCCTACATAATCCCTCGGTAGGTATTGGGGATGGAATTACCCCGTCTATATCGATCCACTGTTCTTACCATCGTGTTCGCTCTGCACGCGAGATTTTCATCCAGGGGAAAAACTGGTGTCTTCTCGATGAAAAATTAATATGTTGTATCTGATGAATCATGGGTAACTTGGCGCAGGTGGAAGAGTGGAATGGCTGTTGACGTATTACAATAAGTTAAGTTTGACAATTTTCTGCAGATGGTGATTTTTTCAAATTGTTGGACAAACAGGAACACGTCTAGCTGCAGTCTGAAAAGTATCTATCAAAATATTAGCCTAGGGTGTGACTGTCTCCACAAATTTATTCTATTTTTCGATACTCTTAGCATAAGTAAATATACAGATAAACTAAAACAGTTTATGTAAACTACAAATTCCGTGAGACGGACAATTCAAACGATTCTTCTTTTGGAAAGTTGCTTTTATTCATTTTCCAAACATCATTTTTTAAACATCTGTCTGGAAAAATATTTTTTTCTTTCGTTCTCAGTTCATTGTAATAGACTCTATCACTCCAAAAGAGTGCAGCACCTGACGTTACTAGCGTCATGACGTCCCGCACGTCATTTCTGAACTCCATGGCGTGACTCGAAAAAAATCCAGTTGTTTCAGCAATCATGACATCGGGAAACAATTTGATTTTTTTTCGTCTCACGTCAAGGTATCACGAAATGACATGCAGGACGTCATGACGCCATCGCGTCAGGTGCTGCACTCTTTTGGAGTGATATCGTCTATTGCTTTACGGTCAATTAGGAAATGAAATTCATCACCAACATTTGCATACAAAGTTAAATAGAACAAGATGGATTTATTCCGGAGTTTCAGCTTAAAACAAATCATTAAACTGTCTTGATTCAATCACAGAAAGCAGCCCAGATTTCAGCTGACAATATTAAATCGTTTGATCCATTACTGATAATTATAAAATCCCCCCTTTCCATCCCTGTTCTTTACAAGGTCATTAACGTCACCACCAACATCAACAAAACTGACACAAATTCATCCTTAAATCTTTCTGATCATGTGACACCATCAAAAACCAATCACTCTCCTCTTGGAGGAGATAAAAAACCTTGTGACAAACCGCTCACCGTTCTGGTATTGATTAGCGTCGATCGTCGCCGAGATAACATGGCATCCAACATCATCAAGACATATCACCATGTGTAAACGCCAGCTGCTCTATTTTCAATTTTCTCCCATCATGCATTGGGGTTCCTGATGCCTCTTCTATTATGCAAATACTAGTCAATGGCAGTTAACGTTAGTATTTCCCTAATAAATGGCAGCCTGTTTTAGTTTTTTCCTATTTAATGGCAGTTTGAGCAAGTATTTCCTCATTCAATGGCAGTTCGCGTCGGTATTTCCTTATTCAATGATAGTTTGTGTCGGTATTTCCTTATTCAATGACAGTTTGCGTCGGTATTTCCTTATTCAATGACAGTTTGTGTTGGTATTTCCTTATTCAATGACAGTTTTTGTTGGTATTTCGCAAAGAAGAGAGAAGGTATACAAAATTTTTGGGTTCATCAGCCTTCTAACCTTGGTTTTGTGATCAAGGTGCCTTACAATATTTGAACTGGCATTGTTGCTGGCGTGAGCTTTGACCAATATTTATTCTGATAAATCCCACAATCTCTTCCTCTTGATAATCACCTCTGCTTCTTTATACTGCCTGAAAGAAAGAGAGTCCTATATTTGCAAACCTGACTGGTGGAGACACCTTAAATGAACTTCGTAGATTGCCTCAGGGTGGACACGTGGTACACAAATCCTAACGCCGACCCCCGGGGTATGAGTCAACAGAGACACACTCACACCAGATTGTATCATTTTTGTATCAGTTTTATATCCGGGGATTTTGAATAAAGAATTTGGTGTCGCTTGATAATACCCTGGAGGTGTCGCGTGTCCAGGAAAGATGAAATCCTCATCTTATGTTATCAGGCATGTATATTATTTTGTAAGAGCTTGTCTCTGTCCTCTGACAGAGGTGTTTCAGGGAGGCCGGAAACAACCGTCGTGCAAACATACCTGCCATTGTTTTGTGCGGTTAAAACTAAAACTGTCAAACCATGTTCTGAGCAAGGCCTTCATACAGACAGAGGTCGAAATCTTTCACTAATGGTTAGCCAACAGTCGTCTGCAGCGACATTCCACAAAAGTCAACATTTTCTGACATATTAGTGAGATTTCGCAAGCGCCCGGTTAGGCCATACGATAACGTTTATCTATTGTTTGGGTATACCCACACAATAGATAAAGGGCCTAACCGGGCGCTTGCGAAATCTCACTATTATTGTGCACCAAACGAAGATAATCATGAACTCGGTTCAGCCACAACTTTTCAATTGTTCAGGTTTGCCAGGGCATGATGTGACAATGGAAAAGTTGTGGCTCAACCTAAGTTCAAGATAATCTTCGTTTGGCACAACTTTTACAGACGCTTCGATATTTAGCTCGACTAAATAAATGCTAAAAAGTATTGTCGAATGGGCTATTGCAGTGATCACATTCGACTTTTACCAATATGTGTACGAAGGCCAAAAGTGGGAGTAACGGTCGTTATTTTATACACTCAAACTCTGTGTTTTGTGTGATAGTGTGTACTGAGCCCCCAGAACATGGTTTTAGAATGAGTGGCAGTTTATCAAACAAGAAAGAAACCTCACCATGTCTCTTGACAAACCTTGCTAATGATCACATGATTCTTTATACAGAGAGCCTTCTATTAGCTTCTATTCTCGTCATGTTATGACGATGTGGGGTTTCCATCATGAAAACTAACGCTATCATTTGACTCTGGCTTGCGTTACTTCACGTGGATTTTATTATACAAAGGATAGGAATTGGCCTCATTCATGTTTCAATTTCTCCAGTATTGTCTTGTGTTGATTTCAAGTTCTTAATTTACCAGCCTGGGCTGGGTTGTTAAACTTCATCATAAAATAAAGGAGAAATTCTGTTGCACAGAAAAATCTTGTTGCAAATAAATTAAACTGGTATTGGCTTCGTTTTCCTTGCCTTTTCGTTTTCCCAAGTCATTTTCCTTGTCTCAACGACTCCTCATTATGATTCCAATTACCGTACCACCACAAAGTTGTTTTGAGTAGGCCTGCTGCAGCCATCAGTCAAGATTCTAACTTCACTCTTCCCTCTGATCAGATAGTTTCATATTCTTCCTCTACTTGTCTTTCTCTAGTTGTAATGATTACCATATCGTTGTAAACCTTTGTGACGAATCTTTATCAACTATCCAGGGATTCAAATTAGTTTCATTTGTCTTTGAATTCTTTTCATTTTGCTCGGAGACAGTTCACTAGAGTTGAAGGATGTGGCCCTCCAGGGAGAAGCTGAGTATTAACTCTCTCTTTAGCTAGCTTGATCCATCACATTCAGAGATCTTTAGAGGTTCGTCAACGGCGTCACAAGAATCGGCCACGTTGGCCGTCAAATGGCCGGCGACGACGTCAAAATCGTCACGTCATGATATTTTGACGTCAAATTCTATGTATTGACGCTGTGTTGACGCCCTGACGTCGCTTGACCTTGTGACGCCAATATGTGGCGTCGTGTCATGTAAATGTGACGTCACGTGAAGAACCTCCAATCTACAAGTACCTCCTGTATTGGAGGCTGAGTGGGACTACTAGTATCACTTGCTCTGCATATCATGAAACAAATGACCACGAAAACTTCGCTGTTGGAGAGTTAAAATATTGAATCTAATTAACATTTTATCAATACTATAAAGTTCAACTTTGATGAGAGAAACAAAGGGAGTATATAAAGGAGATGATAATGCGCTAGAGCTTAATGGAGGCTCAGGTCCGTTGTTAAATCCCCTCAAAGGAGGAACCAGAGTTCATCTTGTCAATCTAAACTCTAAATTCACATGAAGGAGCGACTACATGCTAAGATCAAACCTGTTTTTAAACCATTCAAAGTTCAAAAGCGGAGTTAATAGCATGACTTAAAGCATGGCTTGGATGGAGTTTTTTGTCTGTTAAATGCTGAGAGATCGATGAAGGTGTTTTTTTAAATGCAATCCAAAGTGACAGATTATGAGATGTTTTTCTCTTTGATATTATCATCGAGGAGAGTTAGGTTCAGTCATTCTGTTGATGGGAGGGAGAGTGAAGATGCACGTGATTCATTTTGACTGCAACTAGGCCACTCTTCCTTTGATATCATATTTATTGTTGCCCTCTGTAGGAGACGGGAGCTGCTGAGCCTAGCTAAGATCTAGTTCCCAGTGCAGAGTTCGAGGCAGCTGAGCCTAGCAAAGATCTAGTTCCCAGTGCATAGTTCGAGGCAGCTGAGCCTAGCTAAGATCTAGTTCCCAGTGCAGAGATCGAAGCAGCTGAGCCTATCTCTGAGATCTAGTTCCCAGTGCCTGCAGAGTTCGAGGCAGCTGAGCCTAGCTAAGATCTAGTTCCCAGTGCAGAGTTCGATGTAGCTGAGCCTAGCTAAGATCTAGTTCCCAGTGCAGAGTTCGAGGCAGCTGAGCCTAGCTAAGATCTAGTTCCCAGTGCATAGTTCGAGGCAGCTGAGCCTGGCTAAGATCTAGTTCCCAGTGCAGAGTTCGAAGCAGCTGAGCCTAGCTAAGATCTAGTTCCCAGTGCGGAGTTCGAGGTAGCAGAGCCTAAGCTAAGATCTAGCTCCCAGTCCTGGGTCAGACTGTCCCCCGAAGAGACTAGCTGAAGATAGAGCTTAGCAACTCGGCTCACAAGACATGCGAGTCAAGTTCTCTGCTGCATGGAGTCCCTGACATATGGTATGCGACAAATCTCTCCTGAGCCAATGATAAAATAAAAAGATTTGATTGCAGTGCATTCACACAGCTCAGGATTTCTCCGCCAACCTTGGGACCTTAATGAACCGTTGACGTCATTCACGGAGAGAAAATGAGGCAGGAGTCTGGTATTGTTAGGTTCGAGATTAGATGCAGATTCTAAATTAAGAATCAATAACCCATCTTGAGGTGATGTAGTCTCTAATGGTTTATCAACACTTTAAGACCAGATGCATCCAATGTTGGTGGAGGAGGTTGAGATCAGAGATGGATCCAATGTTGGTAGGGGGAGGTTCATGCGGAACTGTTCCATATTGTGCATGTCGATTTCAAGGGGGTTGGGTGGGATAGGTGGGGTTGGGGTGATATGAAGTGATGTAGACATCCTGAAGGCACCATCAAGGGGGGGGGGGCTGATTTCTCCACATCTGACAACATGTTATAGAAATTGATTCGTGGGGCGAGTTATACGTATTATGGGAAAAGACTCGTTTTATTCGGCCGACTTCACATAGAAGGTTCGAAGTGATCCCTGCATCGCCTGTTCCAGACGCCCAGTATTTGTAGGATGAAATGGCTCAGAGGCCATGTGGTCACCTGACTGTGACTTTAGGCCACCAAACTAGAGGAGCGAATGACAAATATCAAGTCGAAATGTTCCATTCCAGGGTCATATGATCACGATCAAAATTTGGTATATAAATGTAGAGGGAACCTATCTGAATACAAAGGGACACATCAGGTTATAACATGCTAATTGTTCATGAGATACCGATATTGAAAGATTGAAGTCGATTTTCAAAATGGCCGACTGGCAGCCATATTTGAAGCAAAATTGGGCCAAAATTTCGCGCACTCGCAGAGAGTATACGAGAGGCATGAGGATATCTGTGCTGTATCCGAAGCAGCATCAATGTAACCAGCCTCCAATACACAGTCGTGTCCGTCTCCTATCTCGTGATCATTTTGTCCAAGGATCATGTTACCTGAGCCGTGCTGGCCCGTGCCATTTGGTAGCCCGCTCGTGACAAACATGCACGAATCCCTGACAATAGAAGTCATCGATGAATCTCTACACGTCATCGATTCCTTCTCACCATCCACTTTAACAATTCATCGCATGTAGCATTCAATTCTGTGACAAATTGACGAACAAGTCAGGTTTGTGTTGCTGGTGATTGCTTATTCTTAACAACTTGTGATGCTTTCATCTTCATCCCAGGGGAATATCTGATAACAAAATGGTGCATGCTGGGATTGATACGGGATGCCAACACTCTCGAATCCCGTACAACTCGTGCTATTCTTTACTGAGTTCCATGATCACTCAATGAACGGGTGGACCACCTGCAACCAGTTCCTCAGATTCATTTGTTACTGCTACAGGGAAGTCAAGGCCTTCGTATACTTCATGAATAAAGGTCTAAATCAGTCAGTACAATAGTCTACTCAACAGTAATTTGCAGCAACACTCCGCATAAGAACTTTACTTTCATAGACGCTTCGACATTAGCTAGACCAAGGTGTTGTCGAATGGCCCATCAGTGAGAACTTTCGACTTTTGTCAGTCAGTGAATGAAGGCTTTGTATTCCACAAAAGTCGAAATTTAACACTCATTGCTTTCGTTGTTTGATCGTGGATAACAGATATTTGACCACATGTTAAGAAACAAATTGGACCATTACCAGGTACCAGATTTATGTGGCCAAAAAGAATTAAAACAATCCAGGGACTTTATTCACGACGTTCTCGTTACTTACGGAGTGCGTAAACTATTGTCCATTTGCGGACAACCCTATTGTTCACTACCAGCCTAACAAAGGATTTATGGGCCCTTAAAGTTAGGGGGGCTTTGTGAATAAGGTCGCAGACAGTGCTGTGCATGAACATGTACAACTACATCACCCACAGTGCATTCCGATGACAGACAAGTGAGTGACTTGACCCAACATGAATCTTGATTAGAGATGTCTTTGGTTTGTGTGCACTCATCATCCAGAACAGCATAACTACATCACCATCACTGGCTCTTATCTAGTGCCGGAGTAGGACCAGCTAAAGTGCTTCAAGGGTGTCGCATGTTTGAGAGAATGCAAATCATAGCAGACCCACGTCAACAGAATCAATAAAGACTGAATGCATTTCACTGATGCAGGCAAGTTTGCTTTTGTGTGGCCTCGGTTTAGAGTGATCTTCACCTCCTCTTAAGGACCATATCACCGTGATATCGTTCTGGTTGTTACAGCTATCTTGATGTCTCAATCTGATGGTCATGACATTGAAACATGATATTGAGAACTGTAAACAACGCAACTGCATCCTGTTTGTCCCTGGACCAACACGGGGGCATGTTTTGAAATTCCTTCTTGGAGTTCGGATGCAATCATTACAATCACAGTTACCGGTGGCTTTCTTTCCAAATAACACATGACAAAGCATGCAAGGAGAAAAATAAATGGTAAAAAGAGAAGACATAGCCTACGTATAAAACCAGAAACATGATGGTTGCGATTTCGGCGGAAGTGGCGCAGATCTGCGAATTCGAGATCCGTCTATAAGAAGTGTATTTCATCTTCCACTTTTGCCAATGTCTTTTGTTATCCTCCATTGTTCATCTGCCTTCCCGTCCTTCGTTTATCTTGTAGACCTTACGGCGGTTTATTTATTCCTCAGATATTTTCATATTTATAACATACAAACAACGAAAGAAAACAAAATCTCCTCCAGATATTGCCCTGTTTGCGATCCTTTGATGTCGTTTGGCATTCAATCAAAACATCCGTTCAGGGCACCAATCAGAATCCAGACACAGGGGGAAGATTGGTAATTAGCGCCTTAAGGGTGATACTCCTCACTTAATTAGTTTTGTAAACTAATTGGAGTAATGAAGGCTGTTCGTTTGGAGCACATCTCCCACTGGTGATAAAATTTTGCAGAAAAGACATGCGCCCATAAATCTTGCGATGATATTTTGAGAGATGTTAGAACTGAACCCTTCGTACATTGATTGGCAGAAGACGAAAGTGATGATGTAACAGTGGTTGGTTGAAAGCATTATCTGCCACTCCAAGTTCTGTACCGGTAATGTTCTCCCAACATTCTAGACGAATCCAGTTCTCCACAAGACTTTTGTTTCTTTTTGTCAGTGTGCTGTGTAGGCCTATCTACTCAGACTCAGATATTTTAGTCCACTCTGACCACCTCCCGTTGATAGTCTGCCGTCTCGCACTGTCTTTATTTACAGCAGAGCAGCTGGTGGTTTAGTTTGTTCTGGTTCCGACCAATTGATGCATTAGTTTGGTCTGTTCGCTGTGGTTTCTTTCTCTCAGAACACCTGCTCCTTGCCGTACTTCAGCTAAATTGATCTTCACGATAAAGAATCTTCATGAAAGTTTAATGGCATTTCTAGCATTCAAGTGTCCAACTGTTTCCTATTATTAGAGATGCAATGAAATGTGGTGTTCTTAAGGAGGGTGTTCACCCGATCTTGGGCTGTCTTGTCGGGTCTAATTCATTGCAAAGCTCTAAACTCCTTACCAATCGTTCGTCTTGCTCTGTTTCTCCCGTTCCTTTATACACGACGTAATTTCAACAATGTCTGCCATTTCTGACGTCGACGTCATGACGCAAAGCCGGGGGTTCAAATGCATTGCAGACGTCGTGGCGTTGTCCTATGACGCAAAGCCGGGGGTTCAAATGCATTGCTGACGTCGTGACGTCGTCCTATGACGCAAAGCTGGGGGCAAAACGCGCAACTCAACAGAACGACGTTACGTCGTGGATGAACAGTTCTTCAGATTCCACAGATCTCATTTCGTTAAATTTCTCTGTATTGGTCCCCTCCCTCTGTCTTTTGTTTAAAAAAATTGTCTGCGGTTCCTCATGAGGCTTTCATAGACCCATTCACACAAACGTCCAGTGGTGATTTCGTCTACACTGATCGAGGAGGCCCGTATCATTATATTTACTCTTCCGGTCGGCAAATCTTCTTCAGGACACAACGCATTCTGTGGAAGGACTCTCTCATTCATAGTTGTTCCTTCATAATTTACCTGTCCCACCTCCACCTGCCTGCCAGTTTCCATCTCCACCATCAGTTGTACCACTCTCCCTCCACACACCTGCTACCTTAGCACTGCTGATCACAGAATCTTAAATAAGCAGAACAACATGAAAATTTGATGATGTCGCACCCACCAGGGAATACCAATGTTTTGTCGGCAGGAACTTGCATCTATACATGGTGTAGAACCTGGGGTAGTTGGTCGTGAAACTCGTGTGTCACACAGACTGTTTTTTCTCTACGTGTCTGATAATGTTCTTCCTAAAGGTCTTCTTGTGCATGCACAAGTAGAAATGCTCTTGTAGGGGAAATGTTCAATGGCAGCAGCACATGGAAGTGAAATAAAAAAGAAAGAAAGAAAGAAATGGTCCTCAAGGGGTCGTGCACTCTTCCTTTGGTCGTGAATTTATCGAAAAAAAACCTGTGAGTCCATGCCCTTACATCTGCCAGATGATGTAAGGCCGTCATTGACTGCAAGACAAAGGTCAAAATTTGTCACTACAATAGTCTTTTCAACAGAAGGCCTTTATTACATCAACACTCCACAATAGTCGAAATCACCTGACATAACACTAGGGGCCGTATGCACCAAATGAAGATTATCTTGAACTCAGGTTGAGCCACAACTTTTCAATTGTTCAGGTTTGCAAGGCCATGATGTGACAATGGAAAAGTTGTGGCTCAACCTGAGTTCAAGATTATCTTCGTTTGGTGCATACGGCCCTAGGAGATTACACGATCAAATTTTTCATCCAATTTTCTGAATATGCTCAATAAAGGCCTATGCGGGTTTATAAGCCTACATTAGGGAGTTTTCGCAAAGCGCCCGAAACGCCAACGCGAACGCCGAACCCATTGTTCGATGCCACGAAGCGAGCACCGAACAAAAGGACAGACGTTCGCGTTGGCGTTTCGGGGGCTTTGCGAAAACTCCCTATTGAAGCCCCAATAGACCCGGAATCTGAATTTCCAAAAAATTGGATGAGACATTTTGATCGTGTACAGCGGGCACAAGCCAAATCAAGGCATTATCGAATGGAATATTGTTGGCTTCGACTATTGTCAATCAGTGTATGAAGGCCCTCAATTTTGCACAGGGACGCCTGTGGAATCAAGATGGTAAATTCAAAGTATTTGCCACACCTCCCCCTGCCTCTATCTTTGATCACACAAAGGTGACCTATTCCAATTACTGGCACTCTGGCCCAGAATGGATGACACGGCTGTCAGCTTGTCTTCATTCTGACTGAGCCTTTTAACACATGCAAGGTTTCCAACACCTTTCAATATCCCAAAGTAGATATGACGCAGCAGACCAGCTCCGAACAGGTGCCATCTCATTTAGAGGAGATCGACAGAATCTCATTACGATTGGAGCTTCTATATTGATCTGTATTTGTAGACAATAGACTGAGGAATCCTGGGTAATGGACTGAGGAATTCTGGGTAAGGTGGTCGAAGGTCATGGGTGGGGGTGGGGGGCAGGCGGTGTTTTTCTGCTGGTGCCCTGTCTGTCAAAGCGATCATGAGCACCTGAACCGCCGTTTAAATCAGTGAGACCTTGTTACCCCATCCTTCGCATAGGCCTACATTTTGCGGGCCTCCATACACTACTGATTGACAAAAGTCGAAATACCTATTTTCAACAGTTTAATCGATAAAACACTGGTCGAATGTCAAAATGTCCATTAAAGTAATAATGTCAGAAAAATGCCAACTTTTGTGTCATATTGCTGAAATTCAGTTCTCATCATGGCTGCTAGAGGGCTCTGATTTGTTTCTTTCTTCTAGAGAAACCATGAGGTGTTTTCTATTTGATGCATACATGTACTTATTCTGAGTGATCTCTGCATGGTAATATGGTAATGAAATAGATTTCATCGCCTACTCGTAATCCGTCAAACATCAGAGAGTGTTTGGACCATTGATCTCCATCATGACACGTGACGACCCCCTGTGGTTGGTGTCCCTGGTGGTTGCTATCCAAATCAACTTCTTTCATTCCACCACTCAGGTGGTTGATTGGGTCTGCGTCACAGTCCCTGATGTCAACAATGTGTCACGTGTCACGTACCCGTATTCTCACTTCATACATTGCACCATTGATGTGGTTGATGAGGTCCACGTCACCCATGCCAATAATGTATCCATTTATCTCCTAACTGACCCTTCGTCAGTCCTCAATACAGAGACTTTTTGTCACCGGACATTTTGAACCCAAACATTTTTCTGTTTTCTCATGATCCCAATTCCATNCCCCAACGATTGCATTCAGTGACAGGCCGGCGCAGCGAGCGGTTGTATCGAAGACGTCAAAAACAGACGGCAATGACGTCGCGTCGTGACATCCTTGACGCACTGCAACAATTGCGAAACGTCGACAAAGGTGGCAACCGCTCACATCGCCTCCCAGTTGCAGTATTTCTGCAGATTCCTTGTTCATTTTCTGTCGTGAATTCTGTCCATTTCATCGCCCCATTCCTCCAAGCCGGGGGGTTAATCCCCGATGATTTCCCGCGCACACAAGGCTAGTCGAGAGCTTATTTTCCTAATGCCGTCGACCCCACGATAATCAATATAATTATGATTCCATAACACCACATTAATTGTCAGCTGTTTGTCTCCTGATTTGAGATGATGATTGATGCCGGCAAAGAACCGCGGGTTGTCCGGATGGCGACGTGATCTAACGCAGTCAGGAGTGTCAGGACAAACAATGGTGAACGTCCAGGCGTCCTTGGGGGAGGTCATGGTCCAAGTCTGCTGTCTGCACTAGCAGGAAGAGAGCCAGGACCGAATGCTTTCCTCCACTTGACAGTATTCTCGCAAGAGTTGGCTCTCTATGGGGATACAATCGTCGGGCAGTCGTTTGTGCCGTCAGTAGTCTACTATTTGACAAAAGTCGAAATCAGTTACAACAGGGTCTATTCAAGTACTATACAGGAACACTCCACATAAGTCGAAAATCTCTGACATCACTTAACTAATTTATGACACTTCGATATTTCATATTTTATTCCTCCATGATCAAGGTATTGTCGAATGGACTATTTGTCGTGACCACTTTCACCTATTGTCAATCAGTGTATGAAATCCGTTATATCTGAAGCACGGGATAAGCACAATGGAAATGGTTTCATAAGCCGTCACGTAACAATGAAGGCCATGGTTCCCTAATCCTTTATAAAACCCCAGTACTTCTCCACTTTTTCCCTCTCAGCTTGAGGTATCTATAACCAATACACTAATTGATTTCTCTCTATGAAAGGCAGCACAAGTTATTGACACACAGCTCAATAGATGTTGAAGTGCTTTATGTTCACACTTGACCGTTGCTCTCATGGCTCCGGTTACAGCACGCGACATGAAGGAATGTAGGGATTGTGATTGGTGGACAAGGAAGACGTTTGTACTTGTCGTTCTCTTGGTGTGGAAAAGGTACAGAGGCACTTCTCTTCCTGTTGATATCGACTTCATAATTA
>NMRB01001305.1:153522-165300 GCA_002633025.1 Notospermus geniculatus
GAGGCTGCAAAATAAACCAAACTCTTGTGTTACTGGTGTAATAGTATTACACCAGTATTACACCAGTATTATTTGTATTACTAATACAAACTGGCGGCACACACACAGAGAAATCTCAGTAAAATCATCTGTACGAGCCATGTCTCGTAGACTGGTGTAAAGGCTTTCTCCACGCGAAATCCTTCTCGAGCGAGTTGGCTCTCAATGAGCATTTCACCATTGTTTGTTTCCTTAGAGCTTAGCCTTGACCAGTGACACAAACGGCTGCCCATACTTTCCTGTGGTTGAGCTGCCCATAGAGAGGCAACTTGCGCAAGAATCTCTCACATGGATGGCCCCTTGAATACACGGCACCCCAGTCATGTCACTTTGTGGTGAAAGTGTTAAACCTGAACTGATTACTGAGTTCTCCGCCAAGGGGGATGACAAATACAGCTGGGTCTTAGTGCTGGCTTACGACCATTGCACACTGAGAGGAAGAGAGTAGACATGAAGGTATGGATGTTGGTCTGGTGGTGGAGAACCTCAAATCATTTTCTAAACCCTTAGAACATCCACTACAAAGAGAACCATCCTGCTGTCATTCGAAACGATAGGATTGGCCAGGGATCCTTTCAGCGTTTGTAGATCACATACCTTTTGTATAATTGTTGAAGAGGAACGTAAGGATGAGTCATCTTCCATCCTTCTGGCGATGACCAAACCTTTGTGTTTCCTCTGAAAACATTGCAGTGTGAACATTGATTCTGACTGTATCTTGGCTTTAGTCCCTGCTCAGTTTGTGTGATGTGTTTGTCAACCCTTTCACTTCCCAGGGGCAATTTCATAAATAAAATGTAGATGATTATGAAAAGTCTGGTAAACCCTGTCGATGTAAGTATTCACTTTGTAGCACTCCAATGAATCCCTCTTTGGTAGAGTTCAGGGTCTTCAGCGCCTTTTTCTACACATTTTTTTATTCAACAGAATGTTCTTCGGAATTGAAAGAGGTGAACTTCACGAAGTGTGAGTTCGAAAGTCTTCTGTCTGGCTTTCGTTATTTGTTTCTTTTAGTCTTCGCTTCTTTGTGATACCCTCCCAATGATAATGGGGAACCCGCAGAACTACCTCATTACTGTGAGGCGCTGTACCTTTTTTCGATGTTTCGTTTCGTGTTGCACTGCGTCAAGGACGTCGTCACGCGACGTCATTGCGTTGCTTTGCTCTGTTTTTGACGTCTTCGGTGCTCGCAGCACTGATCTGTGGGGATAAAAATCTTTCAGGTTCCTCATTGATGCTGAAGTAACATAGCTTCTTGCTTGTTCCTTGTTTGAAAATCTTCACACCTTCTGGATGCTGATTTTAATGTTTAGATTCAACAGCCTGAAGTGTACGTTTGTCGTCATAAAATCTGTAATGAAAAATAAATTAGGTCCTGAGGCATTGAGTGTTGGTTCACAATGGTACAGATAGTTAATGGTACTGATCATAAGTTATCAGAAATGATCAAGAAAGATGAGAAGGGCTGGTTATCATTCATCATAAGGCAATAACCAGGACTCTAACGATGTGTTCTCCACCAAATCCGTTTTTTCATCACCATAGCAATGCACATTCCTCTGTCATCGATGGCCATTCATAAGCGGATTGTCTTTCTTCATCAGACTGGTCCTGTCAGATTAATATGCTGATAAAAAAATGACTGGTCCTGTCAGATTAATTGATTGATGAAAAAGGTGGGTTTAGTAAACGCTGTACCAGAGATCAATGCTTACGTGAGGTCTAGGAAATGTCTTCTTTCACACCAGGGTGTTTTTGGTGACGTCTGAGAGGACAATTATCAGGGACTGATTTTGTTTTAGTTGTTGCGACTTTCTCAGAGGTGCAATTTCTCTGCAGCTGGTGCAAACTACGCCCCGGGCGGTACGGATCCTGATTCAACTTCTGCTCACACCACCACGTTCAAGCTCTCATCGCCAACCACGTCCTGTACGTCTGCCTCCAGAAACCCTGATAGCCTGTAGTGGTTATTACGTCCGCTTAACAAGCAGCAGATCCTGGGTTCGAATCCAACCCGAGTAGTATAGGATTAATCATCCCTGGCTCTTCACGTCCGTCGCATGAGAAGTAAACCGTGGTGCCTTGTATACCTTTGCAAGGGCAAGTAAAAGACCCCATCCAAGTGAGGAATATGAGTAGCTTGAGATGACGTCTTCTGTACTCACCAGGCAATAATACATGTACTTTGGCTTCTGCCCTGATGGAAACACACAAATACAATTCCACTTCAACTTTTCCCCTGACCATCACATTCAAGTTCTCATCGAAACCACGTCCTGTACCTTTTCCCCAGTCCCTGACCATGCCAGCACATTCAGGCCCTCAACGACATCCTCTATGTTGTCTTTGACGATCTTTGAACATCCCGTAGTCAGCCTGTCGTATCGTCTTGTTTCAATTTGCTGACAAGTAATAGGCTGCCAGCGCCGCCAGCAACGACATCATCAAACCTCATTACGTTCGCACATTTGCATATATATTGCGTATAAGATATGATCTTCCTGCTCTTTGATGCTGCAGCCTTGTTTAGTAGAAGGTAGAGAGAAGCACACAGCCATTGGCTCTAGAGTCTCATTAAAACTTCATTATTACCCAAGATACCCTGTGTTTTCTCTTGTTGCCGTGCTCAGTTTGAACTCATTGAAGTTCGTGTTTCAATTATTTGTCCTTGTGTCATTGGAGATGTGAAATATGCCGCAGTATTTGTTCCTCTTTTAGGATCATTTCATATTTTTTTGTACGGAATATAAACAAACACTTCTTTAAAAATATCACTTGGTAGAAGACTGCTTAAGACATCCCTTGGTTTGCTGAAGACCGCTTTAAAACATCACTTGGTACCAGGCCACCAATTTTGTCCAAGACTGCAGCTTTAAAACACCACTTGTCCAAGACTGCTTTAAAACATCACGGCCCGAACTTATAAAAGGTGTTTTTCGCCTGTCTAACTTGGACTTGTTTAAGCCTAAACATTTGTAAGACAACTGTTAGACAAGTCTACCAAAACACTGGTGTTTATCGGAATTTCGAACAAGGCAAAACGTGAGTCTAGCTAGTCAAGTCCAACAGGTGATTAAACATGGGTCGCCGATCACACTGCCTTTGTTGAGACGATTATATAATGAATTGTAAAGGGTCATACCTTAGATGACCTCATTTACATGGCATTCGTCATAATAGGCCTATTTGCTGTTGTGACTGGATGGATAGTACACCCTTACTCAAAAGTAAATGCCCACCTAATATTCCGGCATATTTCCTTGAATATTTTTCATAGCCACGTTTTCGTTTCATACAGGTAATCTAGGGCCACTAGGACACCTTTTAAGACCAAAAAACTTGAAATTATGAATGAATCACAAGCTTAGACAACTGCAAAACAAGCCCCCTGGCATGTTTTGCTATTCCTTTGTTATTTGGACACCGTTGTCTATCTTTGGACGGCAGTTTTAGACACGTCTGAGCTAGACATCCTTCTGTAATCGCAGTTTAAGCTAGACGACTGATTTAGACTTGTCTTGGCGAGTTAGACTTGTCTAAGAGATAGACATCCTTTATAAGTTCGGGCCANGGATTAATCACCCCTGGCTCTTCACGTCCGTCGTATGAGGAGTAAACCGTGGTGCCTTGTATACCTTTGCAAGGGCAAGTAAAAGACCCCATCCAAGTGAGGAATATGAGTAGCTTGAGATGGCGTCTTCTGTACTCACCAGGCAATAATACTTTGGCTTCTGCCCTGATGGAAACACACCAATACAATACAATTCCACTTCAACTTTTCCCCTGACCATCACATTCAAGTTCTCATCGAAACCACGTCCTGTACCTTTTCCCATGACCATGCCAGCACATTCAGGCCCTCAACGACATCCTCTCTGTTGTCTTTGACGATCTTTGAACAACCCGTAGTCAGCCTGTCGTATCGTCTTGTTTCAATTTGCTGACAAGTAATAGGCTGCCAGCGCCGCCAGCAACCTCATTACGTCGACACATTTGCATATATATTGCGTATAAGATATGATCTTCCTGCTCTTTGATGCTGCAGCCTTGTTTAGTAGAAGGTAGAGAGAGGCACACAGCCATTGGCTCTAGAGTCTCATTAAAACTTCATTATTACCCAAGATACCCCGTGTTTTCTCTTGTTGCCGTGCTCAGTTTGAACTCATTGAAGTTCGTGTTTCAATTATTTGTCCTTGTGTCATTGGAGATGTGAAATATGCCGCAGTATTTGTTCCTCTTTTAAGGATCATTTCATATTTTTTTGTACGGAATAAGAATCACTTCTTTAAAAATATCACTTGGTAGAAGACTGCTTAAGACATCCCTTGGTTTGCTGAAGACCGCTTTAAAACATCACTTGGTACCAGGCCACCAATTTTGTCCAAGACTGCTTTAAAACACCACTGGTCCAAGACTGCTTTAAAACATCACTTGTCCAAGACCTCTTTCAAAGATCACTTGTCCAAGAGTGCTTTCAAAGATCACTTGCCCCAAAGTGTTTAAAACAGCACCCATGAACCTTGATTGTCCAAGACTGCTTTCAAAGATCACTTGTCCGAGAGTGTTTTAAAACATCATCCAAGAACCTTGATTGCATCAGAGTGGTTTTGGTCACGTGGTTCTATAGATAAAAGAATGCGATGTGAAGTTAGCTCAAAGTAAGTGTAGCCAACCAATGGCTGATGTGATCACGTTGTAATCATATAGCCATCCCAGCGTGTTTTGGATCAACCAGTACCCGGCTCTATGTCACCAGATACTAGCAGCTTCTCTAAAAGCGGATGAGAGTCCCTGGTGAGAGGAGATGGCATGTGTCATCAGACACCAGGACATCAGGTGAGTTCTGAATCAATAACGGGAGAGAAAGGGGGAGGGTGGCTATTGTATCTCACTCTTACAGTCACTGAGAGTAAATGTTTGCTTGGACCAATGTCTTCTACGTACAGGGGTCCTCAAATACCGGTAGTGTCTTCAACATATCATTCTTTGTAGAGCACTTGTCCCTCACCACTCAGCTAAGAAGGTCGCTTCGTAGACAAGGAACCTTCTGACAAGGGCTACAGAAGGTGAAATATTCAATGAGTCGTGTCTCTCACGAGTGTTTGAAAAGGAATGAGGAATGTTTCTCCCGATAGGGCGGTGCGGGCGATGTAAATAAATGCTCTGCTAAAGTCGTTCCATATACAAAAATGAAATTCAGGTTTCCGTTTTATACCACGCCGACCTCTTGACCACGTCAGCATATCATAATTATTGGTAATGTGACGGTATCCGCGCGTCATAAAATATCAACCAAAATAATACGGCAACTACCAAATTAATAAGGCAACTGCCAAAATAATTATATAACTGTATAATTATTGGTATTATTATATCGCCCAATCCAAAGAAGAAAGCACAAAAATTGACACACAAAGTGGTAAATATCAAGAAGTCAACTTCCAGAACTTAGCACTAAGTTCTGGAAGTTGACTTCTTGATATTTACCTTATATCGCCGTGCTTTTCGAAATCCCCGGCCCGTGTTTACGTTAGTTCTTCGCACGGCTACAGATGGCGCAGCCATTAAGTGACGTGGTTTTCGCGCCTCCAACAATGTGTGCCAATACAGAAATGACCGAAGAGTCAATGCATGCAGCGCAACTGTCGTCGGGCTACTGAACTAAAATGTAGTAGTGTGACCTCTCGCCGGGATTTTCGTACACACGGGTTTGACACGGGTCTGAAAAAACACGGGTATTTTCAACAAGTGTAAACTTAGCATGTAATTCTGCCCAACGTCAGAAGACATCAAATTGGGAAGAAAAAAATTGGATTCATGCTCTGTCGATGAAGATGAAGATGCAAAGATAATTGTTCATTTGTCACAATACAAACCAAGAACGTTATGTCTTACAGTGGACATAAGAGTGGGATTGAAATCGAATACAACGTGGAAGGTTAATGCCCGTTCCATGAATGGTTCGCCAATCATAAGAGAACGGGTTGCATGTTTAGGGTTCATGCTTAAAACGTCCCCTCCACCATTTTTTAATCTTTTAATCAATTTGATTTCAGTTTTGATATCGGATACAGGATCATGCATCTTGACTACCATTAGTACCAAGGGTTGTGACATCGCTCCGCCCTCCGACTGCGCTCGCACAAACCCTTGACAATCTTCGCTGTGATGAGCTTTTTCCAACCGGATGTTCCTGTTTGTGGACTGACTCTCGCTGTTATTTTTTGTTTTTCATCATAGACCGTTAACATTTGCAATAAACCTCAACATTTCTAAATACCACGTCAGTCTTTCTGTACACCTGCCTTCTCTGTTTTAGAAAGTTTTCGTTATTTTTGTTCAACAGCATAGTTCATGTGAGTGGTGGGTAAATCGCAATTGATAGAATGGCTGGACAATTTGTGACCAGATGCATGCATGCATGCATGCTGCATTCAACTGTTAACGTTGCGTCATGAAATTCTTTCACTTGATTGACGTCATTTTAACTGTTGACGTTGCGTCATGAAATTCTTCCACTTGAATGACGTCATTTTAACTGTTGACGTTGCGTCAGGAAACTCTTCCACTTGAATGACGTCATTTTAACTGTTGACGTTGCGTCAGGAAACTCTTCCACTTGAATGACGTCATTTTAACTGTTGACGTTGCGTCATGAAATTCTTTCTCTTGATCTTACTTTTCTTGCTGGTCGTCTTTTCACCTACCATGACAAGTGATTGACCATCAAGACCCCAATCCTTGATCGGATTCTGGTCTCTAAATGATGTTAGAAGATATGACAACGACATGCAACAATAAACCAATAGCTTAACAATGTGGTGAATGTGTTTTCTTCGTCTTACAATCATCAAGTAATAGATCCATGAGGGACCAGACCCTAAGGGTCACATCATGATGACGGTGAGAGAGACACATACCTGGATGATCACCTGAACAAACATCAAGGACCAAAATCAATATAACAACATGAGCGGCAAATATATTTTGTAGGTGAGATCAGTCCGCGGAGTAACCGTCTTATGGTTGATTGTTGATGATGGTGACTTGGATGGAGAGAAGAAAGGATGACATCACATCGTCACGGTTTCATTCCTAAGGTTGACGTGACAGAAGACTGGGCCTCGATTAGGCCTACTCTCTAGGCCTAATTGCACTGATTGACAATGAGTTAGTCGAAAGCAGTCATTACTATACCGGTAGGAATATAATCCATTCATAGTCGAGATTAGTCACAAGAATAGTTCATTCGATAATACCTTGATCTGGCTAAAAGTCGAATTGTCTACAAATTAGTAAAAGTAATGTCAGAAAGATTTCCGACTTGTGAGAAGTGTTGCTGCATGAAGTAGGCCTAGTCATGAATAGATTTTGCAGGACCGATCTCTACCTTTGTCGTGCAATGTATGAATCAAGAGACAATAGCTGTACGAGTGTCAAAGACAGTCTTGTTCTAAAAGGTTGTTGTCATTTGCCGATTCTCATTCGATCCAACACCAGCCTGTCTTATCGTCTGTTGAGATCTCCATTCAGCTTTGAGGAAGTCAATGATGTTTGCTGGCTCACATTGACAAAACTCATTTACTTGCACTACAATCCTGATAAGAGAGATTGCCGTAGGTTGTGAGTGAAAGCTGGTAGGGTGAGCAGAAAACGGACACCAGGGATCACCGGGGATCTGTCGTCAACTGATACGGAGGCGATCAATACTTGTATATGAGATGGTCATATGTTTTGTCCGTCTCTCACCTGTCCTCCGTGATATCATCTGATTCACTGCTCTATAGGTATCAGTGCATTGGGAATGGTTGACGGGATGATAGGGCGGTCACTCTGTTTTCGTCGTGGTCTTGGACAGTTTGGCGGTCGAACGGGTGCGTCAGCCTGTTTTGTTTCTGGTTTCTGGCGTTCGACTACTTCTGCATGCACTTCTGCATGCAGTTTTCTTGGTCATATCTGCCTGACACTACACTTTGGTTCACGTCGTCAACTTCCTGCCAACTGATTGTTGTCCAAGAATTTTTCAGACGTTGGTCACACTGTAATGTTACTGTTCACGGCTCGGAACTCTTTCACATCGGCGACTAATCCACGACATGAAGTCTTCCTGGCCACACCTACATCGAACTGTCATGAGAGCTTGGCTGAAAATCTTGTCATCTTCTGAGCAACTAAATATCCAAATTTACGGAAATCTACATATTCAACGTCAGGAATACGTTACCATCATAGGAAAGCAGCTTCTCCTGTAGGATTACACAGTTAATCTGTATGGATTATCCCTTTATTGTTCAGCGATCAGTCTTGGCCATCCTTTTATAAGAGTCACCTTGTCCTGCCCTGGTCACAGCTTGTAAACCCGGCAGCCCACCAAGCTGTCAATAGTACCTGACCTCTCTTCACAAAATGTCAAAGGTCTTGTACCTGATCTCAGGTTCACTTCCAAAGCGGCAAAATCAGCTAATTCCTACCATTTGTAACGTTATCCATCGATGCCAGAACAGCGTTATGGTACTCACAAACCTGTTTTTCTCTGTATGCTTGAAGCGTATCTCTCAGGATAACCTGAGATCTCTAATCTCCTTCCTTATTCGCTGATCCTAGAGGAGAAGTGTTTTTATCACCAAGCCTTGTAGTCTATATGATACCTCTGTCTACTGGCGAGTGTTTTTACTGATCCCCTCTCCTCGTGGAGTTCAACTTCTGAGTCAAACATTGGACGAGCTAAAATATAACTGACCTTTTGACATTATGTTTTGATTTTGATCCATCATGAGCAGAAAAATCTGTTGATAAAAAAGAAAAAAAATCAAACATCAAAAAGATAGATGCCCCTGGAAATTTTGTGGTGGTATCATAAGGTCGATCCCAGCAAAATTAATCTCATCTTATCCCCAAGAAGGTTCTCCAAATCAGGTTGAAATCTGGTGATTTTTCGGCTGGAGGTTTTTGATGTCGGCACATTTTTGAACACGAGTGTAGGCTTACAACGCCAGTCCCAGTAGCAAGTAGGGTAGATTGAGTCAAAGTGTCCACTCTCAATTCTGAACCCTTCGTCAAATGTCCAGGCATCCAATATTTTTTATGCATTATCTTTGCATGGCAACAACACAATGAAGAACCCGCCGAACTACGCCACGACGTGGCGCTGTCACCGTAAGACCCGGAAGTCCTATTTTCTAACAGTATTTCCATTTATTTCTTGCCCCAAAATAAACCACTCTCTTTGGTTCAATTTCTATTAAATTACACTGCCCTATTTCATGTTCAAAGTTGTCCGTATATCACTGCCACACTGGTCTGTTTCGTCAGAAATGCCACAGGATGCCAATATTGACAACGTCTTTGGGGAAAATTTGCACGGAAAATTGTGTAGAAAAATGTACACATGCTTTGACGGCGTGACGTCAACAGCGAGAAAAGTGACGTCAGTACGTCATTCGGGTCTTATGGTTGCTGCGCCATCTGCAGTCATGCGGGTTCCCGATTGTCACGTGATTCGTCGAATTCTACGTATATCATTCATTTCAATTCACGAAAGTCATCGAAGCTGGGGACCTGAATTTGTCACATGAGACCATTTGAAATTAGATAGAAACTCCAAGGTTGATGAGAGTCAATACTTGCTGCTGTATCTTACATGATTTGAATGCTGCACAAATATCTTTTTCCTTCATGAAATATAACTTACTTGATGCTTGGAGGAAGGAATAAGCTTCTTCCAAGCTTGATGAGAAAAAAACCAGTCCTGTTGGTGAAGACGTGACATTCATAAAACCTAGATATAATATTACTATACTCTCAGTAAACCTATCCCCAGGATACCAATACGTACCACTTTTAGAAAATCTGAAATCAACAAGGGTTTAGACTTCTTATGATACACTTTATGAACTCACGGATGACTTTTGATATAAAATCCACAAAGGAATCATAAACGACATTCTAGTTCCAAATTTCAGCTTGTACCTATCATGGATGGATGTTTTGGGGGAAAAGATCTTTTTTTCAAACAAAGACTGGTGCCATGTGTCGTGTGTAGCTTCGATAACTCTTTATTTCTAACACTTACTTTTGGCAGAAGAAGGGTCGACCAGTTTCCAAAAATTTCAGATACGTGGTAGGCCTAGCTATTGATGCAGATTGGCTATAAGAGGAATCGAATAAATTTTAAAATATTGACGTGGATACGTAACGATCAGAAACAGAAGGTCAAATAAATTGAGAAGAAAAAGAAGACTTTATACGAAAAGAGAATAAAGTGAGAGTTAATGAAAAATGAAATCAACCCTTATCTAATCTTGGTCTTGATTCCTTCATCATTTATTACCCTCACTCCCTGACTGAGATCCTTGAGGTAGCCCTGATTTATGTCACCTATTCTATATTGATAGTCATAAGGTGTCAAGATCTGATGGAGAGCCATCATTAAATACTTGTGGTTTGTCTGTTTACTTCCTTGTCTACATAAGATGATAATGAAATCAATCAATGCTCAGACTGTGCAAGTCTTATTTATTGCTGCAGAATGGGTTGGACGGTTGGGGCCGACACGGGGCATGGTTGAGGGTCGTTATGTCTCAGATTAATTTTGTAGCCTTAGTATCAGGATTGTAAACTGAGATTGTAATCGTAAAATTCACATGATGTTCCTCATCAGTTAGGGAGAGTTTTCCCGCATGAGTTGGCACTTATTGGCAGCTCAACCCTAAAAAACTAGGGGCATTGTTTGTGTCATTGGTCTAAGCGTAAAGGCCTCCATACTACACCGATTTCGAAAGTCGAAAGTTCATTACAATATTAATAGTACGGAGGTTTCGAAATTAAACGATAAACGTAAACTTTGACGCCGTCGCCGGCCATTTGACGGCGAGTTCTTTGCAGTCACGCGATCATTGTGGCGTCAGTGAAGAACCTCTATATGGGGCATGGTGTCGTCATGGAAATGTGACGTCACGTGAAGAGCCTCTATCAGGACAGCTGACTTCTCACCCACAGAATATAACGTTCTCTCCACGACCTGTTTCAACATTCTCCGAAGCTCTATACAAAATTCAATCACTCGATTGGAAATAAGTTGGAGGGAATTGAATCAGCATAACTTGGTCTAAAATTGCCGGGTTTACATTTCCAATTCTGGGGGTAATTTTATTTGATTGGACACATGATGCGTGGATTCTGCCGGCAGATGAGTGATTCAGTGACCTCACTATGTCAGATCAGGTACAGTCAGCAAATTATGTCGGCCTTGATTGCATTTAGGGAGATTTCATCGTTCGGAGGACTCTTCATTACACGAGAGAGTATCAGAAAAAAAAATCTGTGCATTTCAAGGACAGCAATTGACTGCTTAAGGTGTATGATGCAATGAGGAACCCGCGTGCCGGAAATCCCGACAGGTCGGCGCTGCGAGCAGTGCGACCGAAACGACGTCATTGACGTCGTTTTGAGTGTTGACGTTGCGTCATGAAAACATGAGCTGTACATTTTTGTACAGAAAAAATGAGATAAAGACGTTGCCGAAATCGTCATCTATCTATTCATTTTAAGGAAAAAAGCATTGCAAAATTGCAGACATTTTCATCTGCTACAAGATGGTGTAAATTTTAATGCCAGGCGACAGAAACAAAAGGGTTATTTTCACGCCAGAAATAAATGGAAATAACGTTAGAAAAAAGAAACTTCGGTCGCAGCGCTCACAGCGCCACGTCGTGACGTTAGTTCCTCCGGTTCCTCATT